>CM021104.1:242955241-243087914 GCA_007115665.2 Sequoiadendron giganteum | reverse complement strand
GAGATATAGAGAGAGAGAGAGGAGGGAGGGAGGGATATTTAAGGAGAGAGGGGTGAGATAGAGAGAAAGAAAGTAAAGAGGGAAGGGGGAGAGAGAGAGGTGATAAAGAGAAGTAGAGGTGTAATGAGAAAGGTAGATAAATTGAGAGAGGGAAAGAGAGAGGGAGAGAAAATGAGGTATATAGGGGTAGGCTAGACAAAGAGATGTAGAGTGAATTTTGGTGGAAGAGAGAGAGGAGGGAGGGATAGGTAAAGATGGATAGTTGAGATAGATATCTAAGGAGAGAGAGATAGGTAGAGAGAGGGCAAAGAGATATAGAAAGAGGGGGAGGGAGAGACGAGAGATAGAAAGAGGGGGAGGGAGGGAGAGATAGAGAGAGTAGAGAGGGAGGAGAGAGATAGAGAGAGGTGATAGAGAGAGAATTAGAGAGGGAAAGAAGGTGGATATATTGAGAGAGAGGAGGCAATGAGGGAGAGAGAAATAGGTATAGAGGGACAACTAAGTAGAGAGAAGTAGATATGAAAGGAGATATATAGGGAGAGGTAGGGATGGAGAGAGAGGTGAGACAAAAATGGAGAGAGTTCTAGGTAGATAGAGGGAGGAGGAGATAAAGAGAAAAATAGAGGGAAGGAGAGAGTGAGGAAGAGGTAGGGATGGAGAGATAGAGGTGAGAGAGATAAGAGAGAGGAGGGGTGAGATAGAGAGAAAGAGAGTAGAGAGGGAAGGGGAAAGAGAGAAGTGAGATAGGTGATAGAGATGTGTGATGGAGCTTAAAATTAGAGAGATAAGGAGAAAGGTGGAGAGATTGAGATGGAAGGAGGGGGAGAGAGAGAGATGTATAGAGGGATAGGTTAGATAGAGAGAAGTAGAGAGCAAAGGTGGGTGAAAGGAAGAGAGAGGGAGAGAGAGAGGGGGAGAAAGAGAGGTGAGATAAAGAGAAGTAGAAAGGGAAGGAGAGAGAGAGGGAGATAGAGAAAATTAGAGAGGGAGGGAGGGAAGGAGAGAGAAGTGAGATAGAGAGAACTAGAGAGGGAAGGAGAGAGAATGACAAGATAGAGAGTAGAGAGGGGAGGAGAGAGTGAGGGAAGCAAAGAGAGAGAGAAAGAGAGGAGGGACGGAGGGATAGGTAGGTGTAGAGGTAGAGAGAGATACATAGAGATTAAAGGAGAGGGATGAGAGATAGAAAAATGTAGAGAGGGAAGGAGGGAGGGAGATAGATATTGGAGAGGGAAGGAGAGAGAGATGGACATGTAGAGACATAGTTCTTGAGCTCAAGGAAGATATTGTTAGATAAAGGGACGGAGATAGTGTGTGAGAGAGAGGTCTAAAGAATAAGAGATGAAAATGAGTGAGATAGATTAAATTCGACCTCCTGAGTACTAAAATTTGACCTCCTGATTACTGAAATTTGACATGTTGATTACTGAAATTTGACTAAGTCTGAAATTTTTAAGATCTTCCAAAAACTAGAATTTGCATTATAACTCTTAGAGATCTGAAACCACTCTCAAACATCCCGCCTATATACATGAAATATAACTTAAATTATAAGAAAGTAAATGTCCATATGTAAATGTCAACTTATACTTAAATGTTTATTTCATGTATATAATTTTCCTGATAGAGAAAGCGAAAATCTAGTTCTGTGCAAAGCAGGCCATTTGGCGCTCGCCAAATGACTCATCACATTTGGCACATGCCAAATGTGATTTCATTTGGCACTCACCAAAATGCCTGCTTTAGACGTGTTAATTAATAGGATTTGCTAAATTTTCTCATATTTTTGACTATGCTCCCCATCTCATTTGCACGTTTTTCAATGAAAGTTTATAAAAAAAACGGTGATAGCATTAACCTCTATCTCAACTATCTAATTATATAATTCTTTTTTCATTTTGATTTAGTTAAGGTTTTGATCCATGGCTTCTATTGTAAATGCCTTCATTTTTGGTCAAAAACTAGCATGTGCTAGGTTTAGGATAGATTTTTACACATTCATCGGAATGTGAAACAAATTACGTTTTTTGAAACTAGACTCCATTCTACACATGATGAAAAAAAAAATCAATTTTCGATTAGTTTGCAAAAATTTTGGGGGTGAGCACGCTCAAATTTCAGCTTTTCAAGATGTGTCCACTTTGAAAATTCATAAAATATTATATGTTCATTAAAAAAATTATCTAAAAGAAGGAGGATAAAATACATGGTGTTAGCTAATTTCTCACACTTGGGATTTTTGAAATTCTAAAAAAAAGTTAACCAAAAAGGGGGGAGCCCTCAGGCGCTATGCTATTTTTTTTTGATAAAAACAGGACCTGTTTTGGGCTCCCCCCTTTTTGAGACCCTTAATCTTCATTAATTTCAAAAAACAATAGTAGCTTAGAAACTAGACTCGAAGCACTTCAACTTTTGTTCTTGCCGCATCTTGAAATTTTGAGCGAACTATCTTCATTTTCTCAGGCAAATTAGATTTTCCTGATTTTAAAAAAAGTGGCATCTTAAGAGCCAAAATTGTGTCACAGATTGGTGCACTTACCCAGGTACCTTCTTTATTTTAATGGTAGGGTTCAGCTAAAGATTTGAGGTGGTGTCAACAAAAGGGTCAGTCTTAGCCATACATATTGACACCTTATGAATCAAGACTTATATCTATCTCTCAGCGGTCTCAAAGCCAAGGTCTTGGGCAATACCCGACCTAGGATTGTATGACAAGACATGAGTGTCTGCAAGGACCTAAAGAAATTTTAGACCAATCCAGTCCTTGTCCAACATAGTTCTTAAGTCGTTAACAACCTTAGTGGCTTTAGCCATAGTCCTTTCTTTCCCCAGATACTTCTTGAACTCCTCGAGTCTTCGATCTAGGTAAATAAGTTGCAATGCAGGAACTTCGAGAGCATCATCTTCTTCCATAGACAAAGTAGAAGGAGAACTAGGAGCCTGGGTAGGAACATACATAGTGGTTTCTCCAAAGGGTTTGGAGAAATTTGTAGACATTCTCAAAACTATTTCCTCAAAGGTGGCACTAGTAGTGACCTTCTTAGGATCCATCTCTATATGTCGTAAGATCCTTCTAACAACATGCCCAGAGGTCATAGACTGAGTCATAAATCTCATAAAGATTCACAACATTTGAATCCATAATGCACCCAAGACACGAGAGAAAGATATCTGACACGAAGAAATGAAAACAAGACTTTCACATCAGGTTCACCAAAAATGTAGAGTAGGGGGATTTTTCACCCCCAAAGCTCTAGGTCATGGGAGAGCCCCAAGGAATGAACTACCCTAAACTACTTCAAATTGATCAAACCACAAAGAAAGGAGAGAGAGATGTCTTTAGAAATTAGGTGAGCAGACTATAAGGGTCTTAGACTGCAACTCAGAAAACTCTCTTTCTAAGGACGACATCATGAGAACTGGACTTCAACACACTATGTTAGAGTCTCAAGGACGTGTTGGCATCCTGTATAGACAATGATTCAAATGATAGTCAAAGACACTCAAGTTCTACTTGCAACCTAAATAACAAAGTTTTACAGTTTGTCAGTTTAATATGGAAATATAGAAATAAACAATACAACAAGAAGAATATTGAGAAGAATTATTCAAGTAAAAATAATGATAAGGAAATATTGGGAAAATATATCACTCACGCACATTCCATTTCTCAATCTAGCCTTGAGCGGACAAACCTACACTTACACACACAAAAATATGAAAAGTGTTGGGTTATGTTTTGAGGTCTGCCTCAGTTAGACCCCCGTTTTAGTGTTCCCACCTCCTCAGCCAACAATGTATGCAATGATATGGAAAAGGAAATAAAAAAGAGAGAATGGAAAAAATACAATAAGGTAGAGATCAATGAAAACTTGGATGCTACTCTACAAGATGATAGATGCAAAATGAAATGAAAAGACACAATGTTACCTTCCCTACTATAAGCTCTCAAGTCCAATAAAGGAAGGAGAGAGATGACACCACCGCACCAAGGAGGAAGAGCTTGGTAAACTTGCAACGACAGTGATATTGAAGCAAGAAGATGTTATAGAGACCAAATAGAAGGTTGGTAGTAGCAAGAAAGAGAAATGAAGAAGAAATAATGATCAAGAAGTGAATAGAGAGTGTGAGAGAATCAAAGAAGCAACATAAGAGAGTGAGAATGAGTTTGAATGAGAAAAATTGAGGCAAGGAGTCACTTTCATTAGTCAAGACTTAACAAAAAATGTTACCTTTGCGACCAACCAAGAAACGTTTAACGCTTCTACAGATTTCAGAGGCAGGAATCTGTCACGATGACAACATTTCACACAGACATTCGTACAATGCGTGTCTCCCCAAGAAATGTTCCTCCACCGACGCAAAAATATAAGGAAACATGGGAAGATTAAGAAGACAGTGACATGTTTATGCAAATTTTCCTAGGGTGCAAATTTAGGCCATTACAAGTTAGTATTGTTTGTACTCCCTTTTCATTTTCAAGTTACTTGACAAGATGGAGAATTTTAGGAAATGTGTTTCAACCTTACTCTAATGTTAATATTACAAACTATGTGATTCTAAGGCTATAGAATGGAAAAAAACATAATTTATAAACTATAAAGTTTATTTTGGATCAAAATTAAAAATTTGTTTTATTTAACATAACTTCTAGTGACACTTGGTGTATGAATCTCTAAAAATAAAATGGGCCACAAGGTCTCATAGATCGAAAGTTGTGGAGTCCAAAAGTTGGGCCTCCTACATTAGAAATTTAAAAATGTTGAGGATAAGTAAAATAGTTGTAAGAGGGAGTTACACTTGTTGACCTACTTATGATGAATGCTATTAATTTTCATAATACATTTTTGAATGGATATGACAAAGCCAAAATATAATTCCTAGGTGTATGAGTGGACTATGATGAGCTTATGTCAAGTCGAAGGAATATTCTATTTTTGGCCTATAGACTCATCTTAAAATTTGTGTGTATGAGTTCTTACTAGGGATTTTAACATCAAATTATATGTAGTTTTTAGCTCATGGTCTTGTAATTATTGTATAGTAAATTCATGTATTGTATCTCATTATTATTTTATGCTTCAAATGGAGGTATTGATAGCGATTCTTGTAGGTATTATTATGTTTCTTGAATTAATCTAGATGTCTAATTGGTTATACTAATATAAATTCTTAGTATCTACAAGTGTATTAATACCTTTGCTTAGTTAATAATACATTGAGTTTATTTGGAGTGTTGGGTTTCTCTCTTGAAAGTATTTTACCCATGTAATTCATTATGTTACGATATATTATTTTGTTGTTTTTTCCTTGTATCTATAAAGATATCTTATTTTCACATACATCCTCTCATAGATTAGTATAGCATGTGTATTCTACATCTCTACTTCCTTTCAATAATATCATAATAGTAAATGTTAAGTTATGAAATCAAATGAGAAGGGATAAAAGTACTTAGTTTTAGGATGATGGAGAAGAGATAACTCTAATTTTCTACAAACATAAAGCATCTTAGTACAAAATAATAGGAAACCTAAGTGTGCACACCATTTAGAATTTTGTGTTTAGTTGTCACTATCTTTGAGTTAAATCTATAATTATAAGTCACTTGTCCAAGCATGGATCTAATCCTTTTGATTTAGCACAAGTCTAATTTGTATTTCCTTTAATTTTTTACTTATTGCTATTGTTTAAGGACTATAGATATTTACAAATTCTTTAATGAGGCTACTAGACTACTAGGGGAAGTTCTCATAGGTCAACAACAAGAGATACCATCTTTACACCCACACTAAATAATTGGCAAATAATATGTAATCATGCAAATATCCTAGATGATTATGAAGTAAATATTATTCCTAAATTAGTGCAACAATTGAAACATTCTAATAAATTGTCCTTCAATTATCTAGGAAGTCAAATGATTCTAAGATGGTTTTTAGATGCGAAATAATGTATAAATGGATATCTTTAGATATCCCTTCATAGAAAGAACAAGACAAAATGTGTACCAAGTCAACTCATGGTGGGAATAAAATAGGTGGGAGTGAATGAAATTTGAATTTAATTTTTTAAAACTCAAGGGATAGTTTTATGGGTGGAGGATTGGTCCTACATCCATGAGATTGACTTGAGACAAGGGACAATATAATTAAGGTAGAGAATGGGTGTCTAGACATGGGGGATGAAGTAAATGTCAAGTTATAGGAATGTATATGGAAAAGGGTGAGATAAATACAAATGCATGAGAATAAATGTAAATAGGGATGGGTGAAGGATCAATGAATGAACTCAAATTTGTAAAATATTATTCTATTTGTTTATATATATTTGCATTAAGACATTCTCTCAAAATGAACCCAAATCTAACTTGAAATTGACATGAATATATAAATTTCACCATTACAATATATAAATTTTAAATTTCATAATTGTTGGCACATCTCAAATGTAATCAAAAGTTCAAAACATATAAACCTCGAGTCAAATAGAGAAAAAACAAAATGGCATAGATTTAGTTCATCATAAGTAGGGCCTTAAATTATGATGCATTAGTTGACCTTTGATATGCCTTAGAATAATTATTGGTAGATATCTATGAAACATTTTTCCATGGTTTTAGGATAGGAAAACCAAAAACAAAGAGAGTAATTGAAGTATTTGTAAATGTAAAATTAAACTTAATTTGAGAAGACAAATATGGTTTAAGAATAATTTCTCATTGGTATCAAGGTAGAGAAATTGAGAAAGAGGAAAGTAATTGATGTATTTGTAAATTAAGACGAAACTTAATTTAAAAAGACAAATATGATCTAGGAAATATTTTTCGTATAATACAGAAATAAAAAAGCAAGAGAGTAGTTGTAGAATTTATATATGTAAATTAAAACCTAATTTGAGAAGTCAATAGAAAAAAAAGCAATTGAAATTTATATAGAAACCTAATTTGAAATGACAAATATAACCAAATAAGGAAATTGAAAAAGAATTGTGAACACAAAACTAAGCCTAATTCAAGAAGACCTATATGTGGTCCAAGAAACATGTGGGGAGCCGAAAAAGAAGGGAGGATTTGATGTATTTCTAAACTTCGAGAAAAAACCTAATTTGAGAAGACAAGATGGTCGGTGGGAAGAGCAAGGAAAGCGGAGATGGCACTTAAATGATTGGGAAGGAGGAAAGCAAAAAAGAGAATTCCTAGGAAGCTGATTCCTTATTCCTTTCCTTTTCCGTTCGTGAATAGGTGAGAAGACCACCACCATCAATTATGTTTTCTTCTTCCACACGCGATACCTCCGTTTTGGACGGGGCATCATTTCTGCAACGTGTAATCATCAATCCATGTGCACGACATACTTATATCATCCTTTCCAAAACATTCATGCCATTGGCTTCACCTCTGGTTTTTTCAACGCCCCTCCCCTTCTTCTCCTCCTCCTAGTCAAACGTGTGGAGTCTCTAGAGATCCCTAATTAATTATAATAGTTACCCATCTTTGTCCAAATCCTTCCCCTCTTCTCTCTCTCTCGTTTTGATTCATCGCCATATTTTTTTCAGAGATGTATAGAAGCTTTGAAATTTAGTATTACAGGGTCTATAGGCAGATCAAAGTAATGGGTGAAGAGGAGGGTTGCGATGCAGAGCTTGGTCTAAGATTGAGTATTGGTCTAGGAACGCACTATGATGATGGCCTTAGTTCTTCTTCCCCAGTGACAGGAAACTTAAGTTTGAAAAGAGAACGGGATGATGGTGTTACAGAGGAGGAATTGGGTGGTTCTAGGGTTAGTGATGAAGAGGGAGGTAGTACGAGGAAGAAGCTTAGATTGTCAAAAGAACAGTCTGCTCTTTTGGAGGAAAGTTTCAAACAGAACAGTACCCTAAATCCTGTAAGTGTATTTTGCACTTTGTGCCTTTTAATAAGCCTCAATGTCACGATAATGAGGTTTTCACAGTGTGAGATTGAGTGAAAGGTTTTGGGTATGAATTTTTTTTTAATTTTGAGTTTTGACAATTCCCATAATCCAACTGGCTTTTGTTACCCACTATGTTTTTCCTTGACGCTTGGGGTTTCATTTGTTATCTGTGAGTTCTTAGTTTTTAAAAAGATTATTTCTGAAATCAATTATGTATTTTTTTTTAATGAGCGTTTCAAATCATATTTAATGAATTTTTAATTTTTCTCCTGATCTTATAAGATCTGTTAACTGTTAGTTGTAATCTAAAATTCTTAATTGTTTTGTTCTTAAAGTATATTTTTTATAAGACGTGTTGGTGTAAATAGATGTTTCACCTATCTAGGTCTTGGTGTCTTAAATCAATGCAAACTTGACTTATTCTCTGTTGTGGAAGATATTTGGTCTAGTAGTTGTTCTTGGGTGTTGGGAGTCACCATTTACTCCTTCAACATGAACTAAATGATAAATAATTAGGATATAATAGAATAGATGTGAATATCCTTGTTTAAATGGTCATAGTCGTGGTGTATAACCTGGATAAGGGCATGTTCTATAATCAAATTATTCAAATAAGATAGGCGGGCAGAAATTTTTAATGACATTCACAAGACCAAACAGTCTATAAGATTGAGAGTTGAATTTTACCAAAACAAACAAAAATTCCAACCAACAAATCATGACTAGTATTTCTGACTGTCCCCTATTTCTTCTCTGATCATGAATTTTTTTCTATAGACTTTGATCAAGTAACCTGCTACTTTTGCTATACATTCCTCTTCAAACAAAACAGTTAAAAGCTCTCCAACAGCTATTTTTTTTTTCAGTGGGGAAATTTGAAATTTCTATTAACAATCAATGGGACTTCAAGATATTATGTTTTCTAATTCTTTTTGTTTCTTGGGATGCAGATGCAAAAGAAAGCCCTTGCCAATCAGTTGAATCTCCGCCCTAGGCAAGTTGAAGTCTGGTTTCAAAACAGGAGGGCAAGGTAACAATAAGCTGATACCATGCCCTTTGTTTGCAGGACAGTATTCTTTTAATACTGGAATTGTTCAAACTCAACTTGTTCTCTGATTTTTACAGGACCAAGCTCAAGCAAACCGAAGTTGATTGTGAATTCTTGAAGAGGTGCTACGAGTCATTAACTGAGGAAAACAGAAGACTGCAGAAAGAATTAGCAGAAATGAGAGCTCTGAAATTATCAACAGCATCTTCTATATACATGCAATCGCCTACACCAACGTTAAGCATGTGTCCTTCCTGTGAGAGAATTGTAGCTGCAGATAAAATTGGGACTTCTTCTCACTTGCCACAACAGCAATTCTACGCTTCTTATAGAAATACTCCAGCAGCCTCTTGATGAGATCGACATATATACACTGTATATACTCCATAGCTTGTAGAAAATCCATGCCGAGGACACCTCCGGATAGATTGGGGAGTTTGAGGCCTCGAATCATTGTAAACTTGACTCACAGTTGTGGAATATGTAAAAGTTCAAAAGTAATAAACAGTTTAGAAAAAAATGTCATACGGCATGTTACACGAAACCTTTCTTTTTTCTTTTGTGTCAAAGAAAATTGATCTCATATTATATGCGTTCTTCACAAGCAAAATTTGGGTCTGCATCTGGACAGTTTCTTGTAAGATAATATTCCAATATGCAATAGTATAAGTCTTGGTAGCAAGGGAGTTAGGAGTGGATAAGGGGGAGTCAAAATGTTGCATGATTGCAAGCCACACGGACACAGAACTCACATGATTTGGTCGTATCCGAAATGGATGGCTGTGATTAGCTTACGAATGTGCATGAACTTAGTAAGATGCATTCAATTAGTAGTTGAATGCGTTATGGTCTAACTTTCCGTTAAATCCTCCTTTTTGCGGCAAAAGTCATCGGTATTTAAAGTTATTGAGGGGTTAAAGCAGAACGACCACGACGGGTCTTTACTCTCCCACCGACTTTTACCGATCGGCCTAATCTTTCGGGAAAATGTTGGACTAGACCTAAGGAATAACTTAGTCTATGTTGATTAATTGCCCTGGCCTAGTTGAATAGCTTTTCATTTCAAATTTTGGAATTTATATTATTAGTTATTTAGGTGAGTGTCAAGGTATTTTTGGAGGAAAAATTATTGTAGGAGAGAGGATTTAATAGGTTGAAAAATGTTTTGGTAGGAGGAGGAAATGTTTAGTGTCATGAATGTGAATATAAGAGAAGATTTCTAATCTTTTTGTATTAAAAGAAGCTGGGTACAAAAGAATGAAGCAGTTCAAAAAGAGAACTGTCAAAGGAGAAAAAAATTACACAACAGCCTTACACTCCAAGGCAGATCAGTTCAACATAATGTAGAAAATGCATAGTACAACCAAACAAAGAAAGGAGACAACTCTCCTAATGTCTCAACAATCACAAAGATGACATAACACTTAAATTCTGAATTTGAAAAGGCATTGCAACTGTCTCGAACAACGGACATCTTTTTTTTTATTGGAAAAAGAAGAGCAATAAATTTTTTTTACATCTTGATTCTTGTTTTATGTTGAGTTTGACAACCATTTATATGTCGAAGTATTAATATATAATAATAAATGAAATATTTTTAATCTTGATTCTTGTGCAACTTTTCCCCTTACCCATCTCTTTTTAACCTATCTTGGTTCGTTGTTGTTGTAATTTGTACTTTGTACTAGTGTTTGTTGTGTTTCTCTTGCAGTTGTTCGCTGCTGTTGTAGTTTGTGTCTTGTTAGTAGGTTTGGGGTGTTCTTAAGGATGACTGGTCTTTGTTTTGTTTCTTCTTCTGGACAACTTTGGTTGTCATTCTTTTTGTTTATTCTTTGCATTGAATCAATACAAAAAAACAAAAAAAATCTCCTTTTCTTCTCATATAGCTCTTTTTCATCCAAATGATTGATCACAAAGTGTGATCCGAAACATTGATGCAAATAAATCACACATAGTTTAATCCAAAAAAAGCAAACTTTTATCGATATGGACTATGGAAATCTTATGGCTTTGATGCCATTTACTAATAAAATGACTCTTAAGTAAAATAAAGAGTAAATAAATAGTGTGTATGATTGCTTTTGGATTTGACTTTATATTTTCAATTCAAAACACACACACTACTTTATGGACAATGGAAAATATGCCAACTAAAAAGTAATAATTCATTAATATTTAAAAATATAAATATAAATGAAATTTACTATTGTTTATTTACTAAATTTGTGGCATAAGTAGAATAGGTGCTTCGAGAATGACATCTTTCGATGTCTTTTACATGGGCTTGTCTAAGATAGGTATCTAAGATAGGTATGCTAGTAATAATAGATTTAAAGACCATTATTTTTAATAGTACAATACTATTAGTTATGACTTCAAGATTGTTAGGTAGCTTTGACCATTATTACTAATAATTGAATGAAATGTGTTCATTGGATCCAAAAGCAAAAAATCATGGGATGACATTAGGGTGCATGAGTAGAACATGACACCATACAATTATAGGTCTAGCATTATTTGTGGATCTTTTATGATGCCTCAAAAAAGGTATTGTTAATATGACATCATATTTGGTAATGTGGACATGAAACATTTGGTTTAATTAGAAAAGTACTATAAAACTTGAGAGCCATTCAAAATCATCATGTATGAGTTTGAGAGAAGTTAGGGTGTGCAACTATTAGATCATCACCACTTAAGTAACTTTATTATTTTTTTGAACATTTCCATGATCATTATATATTAAATATCTAAGTAGAAAATAAATGGTTCAACTACCATTTCATCCACAACAATTAAAGATATCTTAAATATATCTATCCAAAGGACATTGAAAGTGCTATATTGAGTTCATTGCCAAGATATGTCAATCTCTAGGTGTCTATGTTAATTTTTTTACTTGGGATAGATAGACACCTCAAGATTGACATCTTTCAAAAACAAAATTTCATTATAGCATATAAAGCATAATATCTATCAACATCTTTTATATATATATATAAGAAATCAATACTTGTGTGTGTATATTGTAGATATATATGCATACATACATATGTAGATACACATAAACATACATGTACTTATATACATATACACCCATACTTGAAAAATTATTTTATTTATCTATATTAATATTAAATTTTAGTATCTATTCAAACTATTAATGTTATATACAAACAAGTAAATATGTAAATAGATAAAATTTTAATCAATGATAGAGAACTATTTTATTTTACTTTATAACTATTTTATGTGTACCACATACATATATAATTTTTTTAAAATTTTACTAAATAATTATTTTATTTAATCTACTTATTTACTTTATTCTTATTTGAAGAAATAATTACTTTTTTATATTTTATATAATTTTTTATTCTACTTTGAAAAAATACCATTCATTATAAAATATATACTTTTGGTTGAGAATTTATTTATTTATTTTTTTAAATAACTTTGAATAGACTAAGGGCCACCAAAAAAATAAATTACAAAAAAGATTTTGGAAATGGATTTTTATTAGGTCCAAAAATGACATAAATCCTACATTAATTCAATATCAGCCTCTCCAAAATAATTTATCCACATAGTAACTAGAGAGTATGTTGTTTATGTTCATATAGTTTTAATGAGCATACACTGGGTGATCTTAATATACCAAAAACTGGATGACATCATCTAAAAAAAATATTCATTCTACCCAAATGAAATATGATGGAATACAAGTGTTAACCCAAAAAGGACTAGCCTAAAATACAAAAAAACTAACCCACAACAATATTAAGTTGATTACTTAAGATCAAACCCTTGAGGGAGGAGGAAATTACATTACCCTCCCCACCTTAGGAACCAATCCGAGTCTTTTAAAATAAAATACAATATAATAATTAGAAAAGGGAGAGGCAAGGAAAGATACCTTAGCCTTTGAAACCCGCACTAGTCACCTTATGGTTTTGGCATTTGTTTACCATATAGTGATGCATTTTAATCACTTCCTCTAAGATTTACTTATCACAACAATCTAAAAAAGTGGGAGTGAAATTAGGGGATATGGATGCCTTTAATCCTTTCACTACCTGAAGTAGATGGTCCAAAGAAAATTTTAAGTACACCTCCCCTTTGTGTTAGACATCCTCCATATCAGTGTGAAGAAGATAAGTCATGAATGCCATTAACAACATGGATACATAGCTCAAAGTCTAGATCATATAAAAAAAATTCCTACACCCTCTTATGTCACCACTATCTAGCAACAAGTTGTGCATAGCTTCCATAATACCCGCACAAGTCTCTCATCAATATTTTTTACTAATTATAGAATCCTAAGTACTCAAATCCTCAGGTCAAGATGGTGAATTTCTTGCTCCATATATGAAAAGAATCCATATATCATTAGCTCACTAGAATCCCTCAACTACCCTAGATTTCTTATCCCTTTAACACTAGCTCTTGGGTCAGTGCAAGATCATGGGCGTCTAAACTAGGCCCTTAAGTGGCAATAAAATTTAGAAAAATAGAGTTAGACAACTTAACATAATTTTTTTTTTTGATGAATAGGCAGATATCTATATTAATATAAAGATATAATTAAAAATTCACAAAAAAGGGGGTGGGTGATGAAAAGGCACACCCCGAATGTCACATGGGAAGAGCCTAGAAAAGCCAAAATATCAATCACATGGGCCTAGCCCAAAAGTCCAATAACAGAAAATAAAAATTAAGCTGCCAAAGTAATGCCAGTAGATCCAGGGGGATCCCTGTCATCCAGATTTTTCCCCCATACATCAACAGGGTTTGGAGTGATGTCAAGAGGTGCACCCCAACTATCATCATCTTTATCTTTATCTTTTTCTTCTTCCTCGCACCGAGGCGAGATTGCAAGAGCCAGCTGTGGAAGACTTTTGCAACTGGTAGGCCAACCAGAGCCAGAAGCAGGTAGAGCATCAGAGGGCCACCCAGAACAGCCACCACCACTCCTCGTAGCACCACTAGAGTGCCAACCCTGATCAAGACGTGGCGGAGGAGAGCGAGCCTGCCTGGGAGGCCGAGAGTCCCGTCGAGCAGGAGGCTAGGAGCGGGAACACGCAGAGTCACTCCGCTTTTGGCCCTGAGAAGGCGACCGGCCATGGGAGGAGGAGGGCGAGTTAGGGATCTGAGCCACAGTACAAGGGGTATTGCCCCAGTGGTCCAAGAGGACCTGCAGGTGAGCCACTTCCAGTGCAACCTTGTTGGATTGCACTTGAATATGTAAGAGAACATTAGAACATATAACTACTTTAGCATAAAGAGACACATTAACATCTAAATGAGAATGAGAAAATATACAAGCATTTTTGTCTTTCTAGATATTGAAAAGGATTTTCACCCTAAAAGTGTGCCAAAGCTGGGTGAACTTAGCTGGGGTTCCAGGTGGGTCCCCCAACAGAACCATACGCCAAGAGAAGGGTTCCGGTTGAAAAGGTCGAAAGAAATCATGAATCCAAGTCCAAAGCTGCTAAGCTCTAGGACAAAACCAAAAAAGATGCTTAAAGCTTTTAGACTACCCACGAAAAGGGAAGCGAGGGTTAGGAACCCCCAAATGAACAAGCCGAGAACCCACAGGCAAGCCTTGGAAAAGAATACACCAAGAAAAGTGGGCGAGTTTCAGATTAACAATTGTAGACCAACTGGCATCAAACCTCTTACGCCAAGTATGGGCAGAGGAATTAAGAAGCCACCTCTGGCTCAAGGAACTGATCATATGAAAATGGGGTGAAAGCCACCTGTATCCAAGCTATGGGTTGTAGCTCTTGAGGGGAGTGTCTATAAACCATTTCTAGTCTTTCCACCAAGGTTTGTGCCCATGAATGTCAACTTTGTGAAGAATTTCCACTATAATGGTGCTCACCAACCCGTCAAAAGTAGGATGGTCCTGGTTTTGAAGACTGTATTGGGCTTTAAAAGCATCCCACTGCAAGAGACACATGGTAGGCCGGTGAAAAAGCTGATGCAGTGTTTGAATGCCCTTCTTATGAAATCTGAGGGCCTTGAGCCAAGGCGACTTGGCCAAGGGTTGACCATTCTGAGCCAGAAGGGGAGACCACCATAAGTTATACTGGTTGATGGAAAGCCCATCACGAAATCTAGCCCTGGCCCAATGGAGCCAAGGCTTAATAGTTTCCCAAGAGTGCCAGATGCTCTTGGCCACAAAGGAGCCAACAATTTGAACCGGCTCTCTCATAACCAGGAGGGTTTGGAGACCGATTCCTTTCCAGGTGGGCCTGTGAATAGGTAAACCAGACTGAATATGATGCCTAAGGAGAATCTTTTAGGCTTCATCCCCAGTGAGAGCTCAGATAATCCATTTGACACAGAGGGTAGTCCCTTGTCATTGAGTGGAGAGCAACCCAAGCCCTCCAGAGTCCTTGGGGAGACAGCAAAATTCCCAAGTGACCTGATGAAAACCCTTGTGGGTTTCAGAAGAGGCCCATAAAAAATCACGAAGCAACTTTTCAAGCCTACTGTATGTAGCTTTAGAAGGAGCCCAACAGGAAGAATAGTAGACATGAGTGGCAACCAAAAATTTAGAGCACACCTGGAATTTTCCAACCAGCGAAAGAGGCTTAGTAATCCAATAGACCAACTTTTGCTCAACCTTGGAGAGCACAGCTTGCCAAAGCTCCTGAGGGGAAGCCTAAAAGGCGAAGGGGATGCCCAAAAATTGAAAGATTTCTCCCTGCCCTATCCACTTTCAGTTATAAGTTTGGAACCACGTAGGAGTGGGAGCATTGATTTTCTATAGCATAAGGTCTTGTGCCATTGAATTGCAGAGCCGGGGGCAAGACAAAAGGTATTAAGGCAATCAAGGGCAGCAGTGATAGAGCCTTCATCCTCTAAGAGAGTGAGAAAGGAATCATCCGCAAAGTGGCCATTGACAAGTTGTTCCTGGGAGTCCAGGAGAGAGATCCCTTTAACATGTTGCTGGGAGACATCATTGGCCAGGAGATATCCAAAGCCCTCAGCAGCCAGAACATACAAAGTAGGGGCAAGAGGGCATCCCTAGCGAATGGAATGAAAAAGACCAAAAGCAGAAGACTGGCGGCCATTAATGGAAATGCAAGCCAAGGCATCAACAAAAAGCATACGAATAGACTGAATAAAGTTGGGCCCAAAGCCCAAGGCTTGCAACATCGTAAGAATGAAAGGCCATTCAATGCGGTCATAAGCTTTGGCAAAATCAATTTTAATGAAAGTCGCTTTTTGGTTCGACCGCCAGGCCCACTCCATGCCTTCCCAAACTGCAATAATGTTATCTAGAATAAACCTAGATTTAATGAAACCGGTCTGCTCAAGATGCACAACTGAGGCAAGAGGTGATGAATTTTCAGAGCCAGGGCTTTGGCAATGATTTTGTAAGAAACATTGAGAAGCGTGATGGGCCGCCAGTTGCAAATATCCTCTGAATCCCCAGGCTTAGGTATGAATTTAATATTGCCTTTATTTATTAAATTGCTTAAAGAATTGGTGTGAAAGGCTTCAAGATAAACATGATGCAAATCGCTCCCAACACAGTCCCAAAGAGCTTTGTAAAATTCACAAGGAAAGCCATCAATCCCAAGAGCCTTATCATTGGCCATGGAGGACACAAATTCTTTGAGATCATCAATTGTTAACAATTGATCACAAAAATTTTTCTGGGTTGAGGAAAGCCTATGTGGCACAACAACAAGGCAGTCCTGAAGGGCTTGCTGGTGTGCAGGCATGAGGTTCTGAGCAGTAAAAACCTATTCATAGTGATGCAAAAAATCCTAGAGAATGTCAGGTAGCTCAGAGAGCACCTGGTTACCATCTTTGATAGCTTTGATTCCTGGGGATGAGTTCCTGGTAGAAAGAGCCAAAAAAAACTCTTTGGAGGCACAATCGCCAATTTTGAGCCAGTGAAGCCGAGCCTTGATTTGAGCGCCTCTGGCAGAATAATTATCTGCCACTTGCTTTTGTTGTCTTTATTCCACCACCCTAACTTGATGTGATGGGGAGAAAGGACTGACAACCAAAGCCTCCATAGTCATATGCAAGTCAGCAGTGGTGGTCTCATAAGAATGCCGACGAAAGATAGCAAGCCAACGCCCATAAATGCACAAGAAACGTGCAGTACAAATAATGGCATCATTCCACCAAGCAATCTAGCCCGTACGGCTAGGTGGTCTGCACTCTAAATTCCACACTTGGTGAATGTGGGCCAGAGTGGGCTTGTGACAGAGCAAAGACGTGTTCAAGAAGAATTGAGTCTTACATGTGTGAGGTTGATAAGAAGCCCATTCAATGTGAAAATGAATTGGGAAGTGATCAGAAAGAGTCACATCCACTAATGGCTTAACAGGAAAGGAAAAACTATTGAAGGAAGAAAAAGATTGAGCCAAGATCATAGCACGATCAAGGCATTTAAAGACTCTATTAGAACCAGCCCTGTAGCTGCACCAAATGTGCCAGAGAGAATGAGAATGGCGGTAGCCCATATTGGGATCAAAAATCCACAATTTATTGTGCATGTAAAACCACGCCTCCCTTTCACCCGCTGCCCAACGAAAAGGCAAGGTGCCATTCTTGTCATACACCATCTCAACCATGTTGAAATCCCTATAGAGCAACCAGGTGGCAATTGGCAAAGAATCAACAATCCAGCGCCAAAGCAAGCAGCGCTCCACGACATCATTAGAGGCATAAACATTAATAATCCTGAAGGAATGATTCTCAATATTGAGAAGAACCCAGACAACTTGTTGGGAAGGGTCAACCCCATGGTCCACCACACAAGAATGCAGTCATGGGGCCAAAAGAGTAGCAACTCCACCACGACTAGCCTCATGCAAAGTGCAAAATATAGTATTGGCTGGCCAAATAGAGCGACAAGCCGAAGCAAGCAAGAAACCTGAAATTTTAACTTCCTAGAGACAAAGCACTTCAATCTCTGGGTAATTCTTCAAAGTATTCCTAATAGAATACTTCCTGGAGAGGTCAGTTAGACCTCAAACATTCCATGAGATAAAATTCATGGAAAATCTTTCGTACCTATAGAATCTCGGTCCTCTTCACCCAAGGAAGAGAAACTATTCTTCAAAAACTCTTGTGGAATAGAACCAATCTGAATAGAAGGAGATAATCTTCATTTTTCAAGCACATATTCACCTTCTTCCGATGGAGGAGATGGGCTGCGAGATTGCCGCTGAGTCCCCACTACGGAGGACAAAGTCGGTTGAGCACAAAAAATAGCCACAAGCTAAGGCATAGCCTTTGAATTGGGTTGTAAAACAATAGAAGTAGCTCCTGAGGGAGTAGCTATCCCCTTCTCTAAAGGGTTTGAAACCAGTTTGGTCGGTTCGGGGGCCTTGGGAGCCACCCAGAACCAGCCGACTTATTTTTCCGGTTTGAAACCATAGTCCACTTTGTTTCAGCCTTAGTAGAAGGCTCTATCAGACGAGGCTTTTCAACATCCCGTGACTGAGAGGATGTATGAGGAATTGTCAAAGGGTAGTCCTTGATCTTATGGTCAACTAACCGGCATCGATAACACGTGTTGGGCAGATTGAAATATGTGACTTTTTGGGTGTGTCTAATATCACCAATTTGAATATCAACAGACTTTCAAATCCTTGGATAAATCAACTTCCACACAAACCCTCTTTTGAGGTCGGGCTTGGAAGAACCCATGAGGTTCGATACAAACAACCCTCCCTAGAGAGGAAGCAATATGGTTCAAGAAGGGCACACATGGCAAAGGTAACCCGAAAAACTCAATACAGACCGAGACACACATTTTGGAGTCTTCTGAGACAACAAAATCCTGGGTCCATGCCTGGAAAACCAACAAAGAAGACCGAACATACCAGGGCCCATGACTCAAAATAGCTTGGACATGACTAACTTCCGCAAAGCGGAACAAAAAAAAACCCTTGGTCATATTTTGGACCATATCAAGGCAGACCCCATGAGGGACCCAGGCCTTGCTGACCTAGTCTTTTAGCACACTTTCGAGGGGAGTCCTCCCAACAAAATAACCCACAAGGGTGTGTTGTTCGAGCCATTAGCATGCAAAATCAAAATCAGGTAAAGGTAAAACTACATCAGCAGGGGCATCAAAATGCTTACCTCGTGAAAGACTTTCGAAACAAATTTTCAAGGGTGTTTGTTCTGTGGGGGAGCCATTAAACTGCGTTGACGAACTGCTAACACCAACAAAAATTGTTGGGTTAGTACCGGTTGAAGGCATAATAAACCCCTAAAACCATAGTAAATGCGGTCGTACTCAATGAAGGAAACAATTTCCTACGCAGGAAGCACCGATATGACACAGGAGGGGCCACAAATGACCTTAGAAAACACAAAACCCTAGCAGAGCTCATGCACCCAAAACAACCTGAAATGAAATTTGATCTCTAAAATGAAATTTTCATATTCCTCCAAGTTTGAAAATCCCTCCAAGTGGTTTTGTCGACATAAATTTTTGAATAGGTTACTAACATAATTTTAAAAATATGTAAGAACATAATTTATAGAAAATTGAATTCAATTTCTATGATAATAGTCCTTTTTTGGAAAAAAGTAGATCTATTTGGTGAAAATTTGAAATTTTAATATAGTAGTACTAAATTTTTAGGAAACAATAAAAAACAAGTGTATTTCTGACCAACCTAAGCATAAGAAAAAAAAATATTGAAACTTTTAATATAAGTAGAAGACACATGCCCAAATGTGCCACATTTTTTTTGAAATTTTTTTAAAGTAAATAATTAGTTATGAATTTTTTATTAGAACTTTTAAAAAATATTAAAACTTGTTTGTTTGACCACCATAACTTGGTCAAAAAATTATGAAACTCATTTTTTTTTCATTTTATCTCATAGTATGGGAAGCATAGAATGTGCCCACATATTTTGGATTCAAAAAATGTGAAATCGTTTAAGAATTATAGATGTTTTTCAATCAGCCTATCAATCAGGACTTTAGTCATAATGCATGTATAAAATCAATAATAATTATCTATTAAATTCAAAATAAGGCATATCTTATATTGGTGGAAAGTTGACAATTTTCTTAATAAACCCTTTTCATTTCATCAAACTTGGATTAACAAAATGCCATTAGCCACTTTTTGGACCCCTATGATCTTGCACTCACCCTCTTTTTTATTTCCATTTTGTAAGGATTCTTAATACTTGTGCTTACATCTCCTCTCCTTCATAATATTCATATCTTCTATTCTAAACAATTAAATTTGTCATACTATAATCCAAAGCCACTCAAATTATTATTAATTATGCACATTGTCTACTGTCATGTCTATTCATAATAATTGTATCTCACCTTGCATTGATCCTCATGTGCTCTCTATCATGAGATTAACTCCTACCATCCTTGTTTGAAACACATCACCCCTTATTACGCCATTGAGGATATTTTTTATCTTATTATGATGAATTTTAAGATATTACATGGGACTTGATCACTGATTATCTATCATAAATAGTAACCTTGAAGATAGTAACACCATTTTCCTAAAATTCTCCCACTTGTCAAACACCTTGCAAGAGAAAAGGGAGTATGCTACACCCTTAATATTAGAGTACATCAAGTTATGAATAGTTGGCTTGTGGCTATCTTAACTCTTAATTAAGTCATGTATTATCATTATTATATTTATATTTAGTTAATTAGGGCAACCTAGGGCTTATATAGGGTTATCTAAGTCAGCTTGATATCCTAGGCATAAATAACATATGTATAGGAGGTTGTGCTCGTCTTAAATATTCATCATCATATTGTGAATCTTGTTCTCATTGGAGATATTTGGAGGTTTTCCCCCTCAAAGTGGCTTGTTATTCTCAATTATTATCAATTGCTTGTATCATATTTAATATCATATTCTTCTATTGTGGAAGTTATTACATTACAAGTATTATCAGAGCATGATCTTGGCACCATGATGATAAGGCATTTTTCAATTTAAAAAGGTTATTTTATGAAATGCATATCTCCTAGATTTTGGTGAAATTTTGTTTGATTTTTAAATAATTTTTGGAGAAAATATTCAAGAAGTTACAGTCTAGATTTTAGAGGAATTGGAGCACAATTAGTGTTTTTGTCTAATTTATTTGGAAAGTGCATAACATACAAATCTTGACGAATTTGTTCTTGATTTTTAGTGGGATTTTGAATAAGTAATAAAGGAGACTATATTACAAATTGCAAAGAATTTGAAGAAGAAATAGGTGATTTGTTGCAAAATTAGGGTTCCCAACAATTTCTCTCTCAAGGCTGAAAAACACCAATTTTTTGGGATAGTACGTCCTTGGCCCTAGTAAGTTACAAAAAAAAAATCATATTATTTTGAATTTTCTTTTTATTTATTACAAAATTATTTTCTACCATCGTGATAGGGCCTGAAACAAGAGGCAAAAAGAATGCTACCACACTAGGGAAATATTCATATAAGGATGAGGTATAAATTGAGGATATTAATCCTAATGATGATATTAGCAAGGTTAAAGGTGAACTTTTATCAATTAGGAATGGCATAAATGAATTTTCTAAGAATTTGGACATGATTATTCAAGGGATGACGTGTAAGGGAAAAGTTTCACCTAGTAAGGTGGAATATACTGATTCTTTTAGACATGAATTCCTTCGAATTGACTCAAACTTCAAGAAGGATCCTTCCTTTAATAATCATATGCCAAGGAAATTCATACTTGAGTTAAATATGAGAAATTTTTATGGCAAGGATCTAACCAATTTTCTATGCCAAACAGAGAAATTATTTGATCTTCATCATGTTCCTAGTCAAAAAAAGGTGGATATGGCATAATTGTACATGGAACCAAATAAATATATTTTGTATCATTGGTTATGTGATGAGAAGAGAAAGAACGTTTGTGTGGTCACATGGTCAATTTTTCTAGAGGAAATTGTAACCCATTATGGAGATAACTTTATGGATAGCCACTTCTTCCTAATCACTAAATTAAAGAAAATAGGCATGGTCAAGGATTATATTTAGTAATTTCAAACCCTTTCTCTAAGATTGGAGAATATGAAAAAATAAAATTTGAAGGAACTATTTCTAGGTAGTATAAGGGATCACATAAAATATGTACAATTGTTCCAACCACACTCCTTATCACAAGAAATAGTAATTGCAAGGTAATTTGAGTCAGGAAAAGGATATCTCCTACATATTCATTACCAGAACCTACCAGGTTGAATCCACAAAAAAATGAGGAGAAGAGAGAAAAAGGATTACATTTCAATTGTGACAAAAAAATAGTCGCTCGAGGACATAAATGTCTAGTGAAAAGAATTATTTTATATTGAAGGTCTAGGTGAGGAAGAATAGAAGGAACCAATATTAGAGGGTGATAAGGAGCTAGATGAAGAATCACATAATCCCCAACCAATCATTTCTTGTCATGCAATCTCTAGTCTTAGCACCCCACAAACTCTCAAGGTAGTGGGTTAATTAAAGAAACAAAAGGTAACAATGTTGATCAACTCAAGTAGTACTCATAATTTCATCAAAAATTTGGCTACTCGTCTAAATTATTTTATATATCTAGCTCTAGAGTTTAATTTATTGATTGAAGATGGTGGTACTATTATTTGTTATGGAAAGTTCCATAACATTAAATTATCCATGGGAAATTATCACCCTGATAGCCCAATGTATGCTATCTTCATGGGTGCAACAATATTTTTTTAGGATTATAACGACTTACTAATTTGGGAATAATTGAGATGAAAATCTAAGAACTATTCATGAGATTTCAATCAAAAGGAAAGACAATAGAGCTAAGAGGGCTAAAGGAAATGTCCCCACAAATGGTAAGCTCTCATCAAATGTAAAATTTTCTTAAGAAAGGAGTTGATGTATTTATAGCCTAGTTATGTTAATTAGAAGTCTCCCGATATAATACTCCCACCCATCCAGATTTACAAGCAATAATCAATTTTCACTCAATGGTTTTTGGAGATATCCCTAGAGTAATTCCTCCTAAGAGGGATCATAATCATGGCATACAACTAGTTCCAAGGATCCAACCACCCAACACCAAGCCTTATAGGTACACACATATATATAAAAGTGAGATAGAAAATATTATTGAGTAGATGTTAGAGACAAGAATTATTAGGCATAACCAAAGTGCATACTCCTCACTCATGGTGATGGTGTAGAAGAAAAATGAAACTTGGTGCATGTTCCTAGACTATAGATTTATCAACATGTACAACATCAAAGATAAGTTTCCTATTCCAATCATTTATGATTTGATAGATGAATTGAATGGAGCTATGTATTTTAAAAATTTAGATCTTAGATCAAGTTATCACCAAATTCGAATTAAGGAAGAAAAAATTTGTAAGACAACATTTAGGACTCATGAAGGTCATTATGAGTTTTGGGTGATGCCATTTGGCCTTACTAATGCACCATCTACATTTCAAATTTTGATGAATTCCATATTTAAGAAATTCTTGAGGAATTTTGTATTAGTGTTCTTTGATGATATATTGATTTGTAGCAAGACATGGAAAGAAAACTTGCAGCATGTAAATCAAGAATTACAAGCTCTCAAAGATCATAAACTCTATGTAAAGCCATCCAAGTGCACTTTTGGTCTCAATGAGGTGGAGTACTTGGGACACATATTTTCACATTGTGTAAAGGTGGTTCCCAATAAAATTAAGGCTATCATGGAATTGCCTATTCCAAAATCCATTAAAAAATTCAGGGGTTTCTTGGGATTGACTAGATACTATAGAAGATTTGTGAAGAATTATGGTCGTATATCACCACCCCTCACAACTTTATTGAAAAAGGATTCTTTTCACTAGAATGAATCTGCTAATGCAACATTTGAAATGTTGAAGGAGGCTAGTGTACAACTCCAATGCTTGTCACTCTTGATTTCACCAAGGATTTTATTATGGAATGTGATTCTTTAGGAAATGATATAGGAAAAAGTTTCATCCAGGAGGGTGTTCCCATTGCTTTTGAAAGTTTTCAATTAAAGGGTAAGAATCAACTCAAACCTATTTATGAGAAGTAAATTCTAGCTATAAAACATGTAGTAAAATAATGGAGGCCTTATCTAATGGGTAGACACTTAAAGGTTAAGAAAAATAATGATAGCCTAAAATATTTTTTGGAACAACGATTATCTTCTAAAGAACAATAAAAATGGGTCACTAATATGTTGATATATGATTTTGAGATTATATATAAGAAAGGAAAGGAAAATGTTCTAACAGATGCACTATCGAGGAAGGATGAGAAGGATGAAGTTTTATTATGTTCAATTTCAATATTACAAGAATATTGGGTAATAGAAGCCATAGTAGAGTGGAAAAATGATGTTGCTACTAGTAATCTCATTCAACAATTGTGCATAGTGATCATAGTAGTTTAGATATGTTTTTCTAAAAGGGAGATACTTTATGGTATAGAGAGCGATTGTATCTTTGTAAGAATTCCTCTCTCAAACAAAATATTCTCATAGATCTTCATGAGTCTCCAGTGGGCAGTCATTCAAGATTTTTTAAGGTATATCATCAAGTCAAGAAAGACTTCTTTTGAGAAGGGCTAAAAGGGGATGTTCAAAAATTTATGGCAGAATGCTTGGTTTGTCAAATAAATAAAGGGGAGAAAATTAAGGCACGTGATCTCTTGCAACCCTTAGTTATTCCTAGCCAATGTTGGGAAGAGGTCTCCATGGACTTCATCACAAGGCTTCCAAGATCTAATGGTAAGAATTTCATCATGGCAATAGTGGATTGCCTCACTAAATATACATATTTTATTGCATTATCACATCCTTTTACAATAAAAGAATTTTTGGAGAATATTCAAAAGCTACATGGTATACCTAAGGTTATTATTAGTGATCATGATCCCATCTTTACTAGTAAATTTAGGACATATTTGTTTAAATGTTTGGGTACTCAATTGCCTCATAGTTCTTCATACCATCCTCAATGTAATGGGAATTTTTTTTTTTAATAAGTGCTTGGAAGGATATCTACACTGTTTTACTTCAAATAAATAGTCTTAATGGGTAGATTGGCTACCACAAGAAGAATGGTTGTATAATAATTCCTTCCATAATTCATAAAAAATGCCTCCATTTATGGGATTGTATGGATATCATCCTCCCTCTATCACATCATCATTCAAGGTGTCACGAAGAGTTCATGGTGTGGAGGACCACATGTGCCATGAACAAAAAGTACTTATAGGGCTTAAAGAAAATATATCAATGACACAAAATTAAATGAAGGAATAGGCAGACCAACACCATAGTGAAAGAAGTTTTGAGTTTGGGAATCAGGTTTTCTTGATATTACAACCTTACAAGAAAATTTCACTAAAGTAACAATCAAAGAATAATAGGTTGTCTCCAAAATATTATGACCAATATAAAATCATGTAGAAGATAGGTAGTGTTACCTACAAGTTTAAATTTCCATCAACAACAAAGATATATCTATTTTTTCATGTTTCCTGTTTGAATAAGGTGTGAAGGAGGGGATTCTTTACTCCCAAGTCCCAAGACAAACAAGGTCTAAAGGGATTGAATTTCCCTCGGTCATCTCAAGACTACCTCAAGATTAACCGAAAGGATCAAGATGAAAGAGAATATAAAAATGTACTTAGAACAGAGTTTACAGAAAAATCACAAGTAAAGGAACTTAGGGATCAAAAGAGTAGATTGTAGAGATTTATGGGAAAAGAGGAAAAGTTCTCGGCTAAAGGACATTTTCACAAGAGTGGGATGACAACGCGACACATTGTCATCTCAAGGATGCACTAGCATCTCGTATGGTAGAGAACCAAACCTTTTACATAGAACTCAAGGAATTTACTAACTATTCAAAATTTGAGGTTTATTTAATCTACTAACTTGATAAAGAGAAAGAATGCAAGTAAATGACAAGGATGGAAAGATATTAACTTACAAGAGGTATTACATTTCGAAGCCTCCCACAAAATCTTCGCATGAGAAACCTGCACACAAGGTGAATGAGGAAAAGTGTTGGAGCTATTTTGGGGCTTGCCTTAGTCAAACCCCCATTTTGGTGTTCTCGCCTCCATGGACATCTAGATAGATTAAGAGAATAAAATACAAATTAAACTAGACACAAGATTGATAAAAGAAAACCCCACAATGGAGAACCTGTATCACGAAATAGACACAAGACCGATAAATGAAAACCCCACTATGGAGGAGAACCCATATCACAAAATAGAGACACAATAAATATACTAAAAAATAGACAAGAGAGCAAGACAAAAGTACCAATAATCTATGGCTCCCTCTTGGCTTGATGGATGTGATGTTGAGCACTTGGGAGAGATATTTGGCTATTGGCGAGACTTCAATTTGATAGAGCTTCACTGTGGAGATGTCATGTAGAAGAGAGAAGCAAGTTGGAGTGAGAGAGAATGAAAATCATTACAAATGAGGGTGAAAAAGAGAGTTTTGTTAAGTTGCACGGGAAAGAAGATCCGTTACACTAAAAAAAAATCAATGACAACATGTGTCACAAGCCACAATTATGAGATTCCTCATTTAAACTCACAAAGGTCAAGGACACTAGTGCACCATACAGATGTCCACACATGCGCAAGCGTCCAACTCATAATGTTATGAGAAATGAGGTGGTGTATTGTTGTCACTTAATCATTGGTCCTTATGGAGTTGAAATTGTGAAATTTTGACTCATAAGGTTCTTGTCATAAATATAGCTAGGAGCCATAAATGCGTGGGGGGGCGAGTGCACAAATGTCAAATTGCCATAGGGTGGAATTTTATGACATCACATTTTTTCCCCCACTTTAATGAGGTTTTTTTTGAGAAAAATTAGATACACTAAAGAAGAAAAGAGAACATTGGTACAAGCCTAATAAATACGAAATAGACACAAGACTGATAAATGAAAACCCCGCTATGAAGAAGAACCCATATGAAAAAATAGAGACATAATAAATATACTAAAAAATAGACAAGAGAGCAAGATAGAAGTACCAATAATCTATGACTCCCTCTTGGCTTGATAGACGTTATGTTGAGCACTTGGGAGAGATTTTGGCTATTGGTGAGACTTCAATTTGATAGATCATCACTATGGAGATGTGATGTAGAAGAGATAAGCAAGTTGGAGTGTGAGAGAGTGAAAAACATTACAAATGAGGGTGAAAAAGAGAGTTTTGTTAAGTTGCATGGGCAAGAAGATCCATTACACTCAAAAAATTTCAACAATGACATGTGTCACAAGCCACGATTTCGAGATTCCTCATTTAAACTCACAAAGCTCAAGGACACTAGTGCACCATATAGATGTCCACACATGCGCAAGTGTCCAACTCATAATTTTATGAGAAATGAGGTGGCAGATTGTTGTCACTTAATCATTGGTCCTTATGGAGTTGAAATTGTGAAATTTTGACTCATAAGGTTCTTGTCATAAATACAGCTAGGCACCATAAATGCATGGAGGGGCGAGTGCACAAATGTCAAATTGCCATAGGGTGGAATTTTATGACATTACATTTTTTCCCCCACTTTAATGAGTTGTTTTTGAGAAAAATTAGATACACTAAAGAAGAAAAGAGAACATTGGTACAAGCCTAAAATTTGAAAAATTTATAAATTTTCATGTTGAAAGGATACTATAGAACCACAAAGGTCGTGTAGGCAGATACTGATGATGCCCCTAGTGATCAGCTCATCAAGAAACCACAACATCAAACATGAAGTTCCATTCTACAAAACTCAAATTTACGTCAGCTCAAAAGTCAAAAGAAGCTACCAAAGTGAGAAGAATGCTCAAGAAAAATTTGGTGGTTTGGAAGAAAAATATGATAAAGATGTGATTATATGCCCCCTCCTATTTTTTCCCCTAGCTAGGTGGGGTGAAAATAGGAAGAATAGAAGGACCATACTCATTGCCTGAAAAATGGGCCCCAAAGGGCCTATATATATCTGGGAGGGCCCATAGAAGGGTCATTTGCACTATTCACAGTGCGAGCAATTTTTTAACTTTTGTGAGAGAAAAGTCAATAAAATGCCTCGTAGATGAGATTTAGAGGAGTTGAGGATCGAGCAACTAGGTTGGGAAATATCCTAGGGAGATGAGGTTGATGGGGTAAGTTTATTTCAACCTCTTGTGTCTATTTTTGGGCATTTTTTTAGGATCTTTCAAATTTATCATAGTGCATGCGTCTAATTGGCATGAAGGCGTCTGACTAGTGCATTATCATCTTGACATAACAGTGGTTACCTTTTTTCTACATTGGTGTTTTCCATGCACACTATCATCTAGGTAGCACTCATGGTGGATGACCCCAGACAACAACGTCTCATGCAGATGACTAGGCAATGCACCTCTATCCTAGAGGTCACTTAATTTTTTTTAATGTAGAAGTTAGAATATTTTTGATGTAGATGGATCTAACATGGGCTTTGTTTTCATTTGGTAGGATTATCCTAAGATTCACGAGCATGAAGGTGGTTACGTGATCAATATGTTGCATGACTAGGTTGGCACTATGCATCTTGATGACTAGGATCATCTTCGATGGGTAGGGCTATGGTGGCTCTACATGCTTCTTAAGATGCTTTACAATGATCGTATGTTGATGGAACTCATGGAGCACTGGGACGCCATGACCTCATCTTTCCACTTGTCATCAAGAGAGATGATGGTTACTTTAGAGGATGTTTACTGAATTATAGGCCTACCCATCCGTATTCTACAATAGGTGGTCCATGACACATGATCACCTTGAGAGGTGCTCATGGGCCAGCTGTATTGTGTCGAGTGCATTGACCTAGGTGATCCCATTAGCCACATCTACATCTAGTGATTCAAGCATGAACATGTGGTAGTCCCATTACTAAGGAGGGTGATGGTAGTTACAATCACCCTCTAAGTGACAATCGATAGGTGATGCTTGCACTTGCATGGGAACCTCATCCATATCATCGAAGAGATGGAAGATTTGCAAATCATTTTTGCTTGGGGTTGCAACATGCTCGCTCACTTGTACCACGAGCTGGGTAGGTTTTTACATTATGAGTATTCCAACCTTACAACCTGCACACTACTATAGGTTTGGGATTTTTCACATATTACTTGCACTAGACCAGTCAGGTATCCTTAGGTGATAGTAATTGGTATATCGATGGCCCATGTGTTCCCATTGGTATGCGATCAAGTAGACTTGGAGATTTATAGTTTTGGTGATTACAATTTGATACATTGTAGCCTGATGATGTTAGGGGGTGATTGTATCAAGGTATGAGATGGGCCTCTGATAGGAGGTAGCTACAACATATGCAACATGATTATTTCTTGGTCGGCCATTGGATTATGTTATTATATCATATTACTTGCACATGGCCGCCTGCCAGTTCGAGATTTTGTAGACCAATTAGAGGCTTACCAGACCAAAACATGTGCAAACAACTAGGAGTGTAGTTAGATTGGGTGATCATTATCATTTGACCATATCAAATGTCATTTCTAGTGATGACGGGTTAGATAATGATGATTGATTGCCAATGCTACCTATGGATGATGTAGGGATCACATGTTTCTTTTAGGCATCGTGAGCTACACATAGTCCTACCCCTATTTTCCTAGCACAAGCCCCTAGGGGTGATGTAGATGAGCATGAGTAGGTAGGAGCGGCAATGTGAGGAGGAGGAGGAGAGGACCAAGGTGATGATGGTGACTAGCATGGAGAGGGGGAAAGTGGAGTAGGAGCGAGGTCAAGGTAGTGAGAGAGTCTCTTATCTCCTCTTATGGTCATCCTAGTCTCAATGACACCACCTTCAGCATCTAGTGTCCCTGCAGTAGCAACACTAGACACCAGTCCTAGTGTCGAACCTCCCCTATCCAGATTGGTAGCCTAGGGACCTAGGTATTAAAGTGATTCATGCTATTTCCTTTTGGTATTTCAGTTTCATTTCATGTATGTATATGCTCATGTTTTGATATATAATCGATTATTGATAGTGTGAACCACTTTTTGGTTGTAGTAGACACACAGGAGTGTATGCATTGGGTGGTGTATCTCTGAGGTGGCCCCAATTGTGCTAGTTTAGGGGAGCATACCTAACACCTATAGGTTTACATCAATGGGGTAACACACCCACCTTTTTGAGTCTTTATCACATCTATGGATCGATTAAGAGGAGGCGCGAGTTGAGGTCATGTAGAGGACCACGAATTTCAATGCTATGATCAAGCAATGGGATCAACAGGAGGCTAAGCTCTGCATATCCCTTACCAAGAGACCAGGTGAGGACACAAGCTGAGAGTGTTGAGAGGGCATGTGACACTCTATAGATATAGCTTGATGACCTTAGTGGGTGGTTGGAAACCATGAGGTTGGCTACGGATCCCTAGCTTTAGCAGATTTAGGATGAGCTATGGTAGACTCAAGAGTGGGAGGAATGGTTGTATATGGAGGTTGTAGAGCTACGAGGATAGATTTGAGGACTATAAGTTGAATTATCCATGTCACAGTCACATCGATTGTACTCCACTGATGAGAGCTATTCATGTCTCATTTTATGCCACATTTTCACCTTCTTCATATGCCTTAAATCTCATTCTAACATTCCATTTTTGTGTCATTCCATACTATTTTACCATTTCACGCTGCATGTGATTTAATATATATAAGTGATAATTAATATAGTTTTTGGATTAAAATATGAAAAATAATTATGATTGTTTACTAATAATTTTTGCCTTGTAGCATACAAACTTCTTGTCACCTATTTGATAGGAACCTTCCTATCATTTCCATATGGAATTTTCCATGTTTGATGTATGACACATGTATTCTATATGAATTCTTTCCATAACTCCTCTCAACCACGTTCTTCTACATCAACTGAAGAATCTATTCACATTGTTGTTTGATGATAGTAAAATACACACAATACACTTCCCACCACATAATTTGGCCACCTCAGCATTACTGTCATATCTAATTAATGAGAAATATATTTGGTTGTCATTGAAGGAAATTGAGATCTTCCCATTTGTTAGTTTTAACTATTGATATAACAAATTTGTTGCTTGTTGTTGTGGTGAAAACTAAAATGTTTCTATTTCCTATTTCCATCTACTGTTGTAACCAAACAACTTTTAATTTGTGGCTAGCAGAGTTGAAGGTTCCACAAAAAACATTATATTATTTAGTTTGTTGGTAGCTGAAACAATTAGACTATTCTTGTACGAAGTTGTTATCTAGGCTATGTGTATATATAAGCATTGTAAGGGAAAAATCAGGAGGAAGATCTTTTTTATATTATCTTTGAGAAATAAAATAATATTTTGCTAATCAAACCAACATAGAAGTTATCTTTTGTCTCACCACTCGAACTAAGGAGGGGGACCACTTCCTAGGGACATTTGGTGATTTCTAGATTTCTTGCCGTAGTTACAATGATGTATATTTGTTTTTTGTAGCATAATGTTTTGTTTTTAATTCCTGATTAAGCATGATTGTTGTTTTATTAAGGTTGGAATTTAATTAAGCATTATTTATCATTAAATGAGATTGTTAAATAATTTAATAGTATTCATTTGGGTTATGATTTAGTGGTTAAAATTATTTAAGAACAATCTTGCAATCTAGAATTTATATAGGGAATTGCTACTATTAATGTTGCGGGTGGTGACATGTTTGTCATAGTTCCTAGCGCAATTTTGACAAGTAAGACAAAATAGGAATTAAATCAGATTTTCATTTAAGAAATTTTCATGTGCTCTAGCTACATTCCATCCCACTTAGCTCACTATCTTCATCCCTTCAACAGATAGCCACAATACCTTCCACAAGTCTACGATCCCCAAATTGACATTTTAGGAACAAACTGAGGAAGTTAATGTAAAAATTTTATAGTAATTTGATCACAAGTCCCGATCCATGGTTTTGTCCATCATTTTGGTGTCGTTTCCGAGGAGAGGTATTAAGGGCTTGAAATCATAGTGGTCTAAGTTAGGACCATTGCACCTTGGTGAAAATATATGCAACTGTCAACCTTGTTTAGATGATTAACCTTGGTTTGCTTTGTTTTAAATCATATAGATGCATTATTAGATTTTGTAGGTAGATCTTAGAAGATAGTTTACCATTTATATATTATCACTAGTTGTTGTGAGTCATTGCTAAGAAATAAGTACTATTGAAGAAACAACACAAAAATGTCAAAAATGTTGCATTTTCAAGGTAGTGCAAACATGTCAATTTTGGGAGAAAAATGCTTCAAAAATGAAGAATCCAAAGGCCACGCAAGAGGTAAAATGTGCTTGGCAGCAGGGGCGCTGCCCCTCAACCCCGCCTTGTATCACGATAGGGAGTGCACCCAGGGAGCTGACCCAAGACCCCACAAGGGGTGTTGCCCCTTGACCCCCACTTTTGAATTTAAAAACCAAAAAGGAAATTGGTGGGGAAATCATGTTGAACAAAGGTGATGTTTTTCTACCCCCTCTATCTAATGAATGCAACATAAATTATCCTGATCTTCCATTACCATTCTCACATGCATCTACAAATTTTATTTCTATAGATGATCAAGAGCATATAATTGATGACTTTTTAGGAAAATGGAATTTTGAAAATAAAGATTTAGCCATGTATTGTTCTGATTGTTGCAAGAAGGAGGCTAAGTGTACATGCTGAGTTGATCAAAAGGATGTGATAAAAGATATACAAGCTATAAGTGAGCCTCATCAAAATAAAGGTGAATGTGAACTAGTCTCCTTTGTGACTCAAGAACAACTTCATGAATCAAATTGAGAAGATCAAGGTATCTTTGATGATGTTAACATGTCTTATCATTTTATTGGATTAGACATACAATGTGTTTCTTCACAAAATTCTTCTTCACCTACTATATATGGTGAATGGAAAAATGCATGCTCCCAACAACCACAATATCCATTATTACCATCTTTATTGTACCCATCCTACTTAATCCCACCCACTATACATCCACAACAATTCTTACCATTCTCATTATCCCATTCATTTCACCAACCATCCACTTCAACATATCTACCAAGGGCAACCACTTTTCCTACTAAGATATTACATAATAAGGTGGTTGAAGCTGCATATAATAATGAAATTTCATGGATACCTTTACATTCTAGTAATGCACATGAATTTGGTGAAGCACACTTGAAATATATTAATGCAACTAAAGGATGTGATTTTGGTTTAATTGAATTGGAAGAACAATATGATGAATTGAATGATGTTCAACTTAGTTCTTATTTACTTGGAAAATCACAAACTTTAGAAGGCATTCACACACAAATAAATAATTAAAATTGAGTCCCATTTTACAATTGACCTCATAAATGTGTGTGTTGAAATTAATCTTGCAATAAGAAATGTTGAACAATATGCATAGGTCATTCAAGAAATCTATGATGAAATCCTACATGATATATCATTTATAAATTTGTTTATATTCAAACATCTAGACTTTGGAGGCCTATGGTAAAATTGTGCATTCCTCACACACTTGTTGATTTAGGCCCACTGATAATTGATTAAGCACAATTAAATGGGTTTGAATGCATTAATGATCATACTACACAATGGTGATTGTTCATTAACAAGAATCAAGGTTTTAATATATACATATCTTAAGATGACCATTCATTGACAAGGCTCAAGGTGTTATAATATCTTTGTATTTCTTGATTCTTTGGATTATCGTAGCACCCTCATGCTTTTTTAGTATGAAATCAAGTTGGGGGGAAAAGGAAATCCCTTGAATTTCAGAAGTCATTGGTTGACTCTTGATAATTTCTTCATTGACTGTTTCATTGGGATTTTTAATAAACCCACATGTGTGAGCTTTGGACTAAATCAAGGTACGCATTCTTGTGTTGATTATCATTTCATTTATATTATGTTTACACAAGAATTAATTGTCATTCATCCATTTTAATATTATTAAATATTTATTCATATATATAACTCTACCATTCATTTTTCAATCAACAAATCAATTATAATGGTAAAGTTATTAAATGGATAATATTGCATTACTATCCTTGATATGCTTGGTCATGAGAATATGGTTATAGGTTTTTCATGGTGGTTACCCAGAACTTTTACACGATTAGTGATGCTTCTCTTCATGAACCTTCAAAGACACATTTTGTTAGCCTTGTTAACTAAATGGTGAACATCAAGTTTCTTCTATGCTACACTTTTAGATATAACAAGAGGGTTTTTTTTGCCACGTGTTGAACACTAAAAGGCATAAATTCTGTTTTTCACCATCCTTGATGCTAGACCATGTGGAGGACAAAATGCAACTTGGTGTAACCATGTATCTTGCAGTACCATGTTCTTGGCTAATTATTCACAAGCTGCACATCCAAAGACAACTTGAAGACATGTGGAGGTCCTAAAAGGAGCTTGAGCATACTCTACTATAGACCATTGTACTTCATCATAAGGATTGATGCATATCTGATAGCTATATGGATCTATTGAGAGACTACCATTGGTATTTCGCTACATTGCCTTATCTTTGGAAGATTGCTTCTCTTGTCAATAGTTCTTTCAACTAGGTTATTGGGCATGTATTCCAAAGTTCTACAATCTACTTTCAGATATGGTGGCATGAGCTAAATAAGATCAAGAATTTTTGTAGCAATTATGCTATGAGAATATGCATGGTCAATCTTGATGAAGGTACATTTCAAATTCTAGATTCCCACCAATTTCAACATCGATGCTCATTGGGATATTTATATAGAACTCTATGCTTTGGATGATATCATATTCATTATCCATATAGGTTTTTCCTTTTCTTTGGTCATTATATGCAAATTTTCAAAAAATGGAAAAATGAAAAAATGAAAAAAAATGAAAAATGAAAAAAAGAAAAAAGAAAAAAACAATAAAAGATCCAACAATGAAAACCTTCAGGCATTGTTGGCTAGTTAGTATCTGAAAATTGGATTCCGGAAGATATTAATTGCAAAATAAGCTTAGAGGTGAAAATCAATTTTTCAGTACCTCTAGGTGGGGACAGGTTGAAAATTAGGATACCAACAATCTTTTGTCATTATCAAAATTGAAAAAAGAAGAAAAAAAAATGCAATAATTTGTGTTATTTCTATGAGCTAATTATTTTCAAGTACACTCAGTCGCTTTCATGGTTGTTTCAACCTTGTGAGTGTCTTTGGCACCTCTTGTAGTTTATTTATGTAGCTATGCTCCAGTTTGTTGTGATCTGCATTTCTTTACTCACCTATAGAAAGTGCTACACATTCAATTGAGGTGTTACAAAAGTGGAATTTTCTGCCCGCCACATGTTTTATGATTCTTCAGCTAGATGGAGTTCTTTCAAGGTGTTGCAATTCTAGTCATAGTTTTTGGTTCCTTCCTTGCTAGAGATTCATAGCTGCTATGATTCTATGGCTACCGGATCTTGGAATATTTAGACATGCAAGTTGGTAAAACAATCAATTTTATTTTTCATTGTTTTATCTTTTAACTTTAATAGTATTTCTTATTATATTAATCATATATGCAACATACCTATCCTCTCCTTGTTTCCCAAGGATGGTAAACTCTTTAATTTGGGGGGAGGTATACAATTCATATTGCCTATATTTTCACCCATTACTCCTTATTACCCATTATTTTTCATTATCCCATTATAGTATCCATTATTTCACCCTTCATAATCATTCATAGCTCATGGATATTGCCTATTATTTCACCCATTTTGCATAGCTCATGAATATCCTAATATGGAGATAAGTTTTCTTTTGTGATACCTCCTATATATATATATCATTTCAAAATCAAAACAAAATTCTACTACAAAATTGAAAAATATGAGAAAATAAAAATGATGAAAAAATGAGAGAGTTAAAGGAGGTATGAATAGTGAAAAAAGAAAACCAATAAATCTTGTCATGAGAAGTTGATAGAAAATGTATAGCAAAATGTGATGAGCTATAATAGTCATGGGTGCAAAAGGCGCAATCCAAAGGTTACCATTACAAATTAGAACTTCTTAAAAATAATGATTGCACAAGGATGTGCAATATGCCAAGTTGGGGGGAATAATGAGAGCTATTCATGTCTCATTTTATGCCACATTTTTTCCTTCATATCTCTTAAATCTCATTCTAACATTCCACTTTTTGTGTCATTCCATACTATTTTACCATTTCCTGCTGCATATGATTTAATATATATAAGTGATATTTACTATAGTTTTTGGATTAAAATATGAAAAATAATTATTGATTGTTTACTAATAAATGTTGCCTTGTAGCATGCAGAATTTTTGTCACCTGTTTGACAAGAACCTTCCTATCATTCTACTCTTTCTTTCATCATTTTCATATGGACTTTTCCATGTTTGATTTCTGACACATGTATTTAACAAGCATTCTTTCCTTAACTCTTCTCCGCCATGTTCTTCTACATCGGCTGAAGAATCTATTCACATTGTTGTTTGATGACAGTACAATACACACAATATACTTCCTGCCACATAATTTGGCCACCTCAACGTTACTGCCAGATCTAATTAACGAGAAATGTATTTGTTGACCATTGAAGGAAACCAAGATCTTCCCATTTGTCAGTTTCAACTGTTGCTATAACAAATCTATTACTTTCTATTGTGGTGCAAACTAAAATGTTTCTATTTCCTATTTTCATCTACTGTTGTAACAAAACAACTTTCAATTCGTGGCTAGCAGAGCTGAAGGTTCCACATAAAACATTATATTATTTAGTTTGTTGGTAGCCAAAAGAAATAGACTATTCTTGTATGAAGTTGTTATCTAGGCTACGTTTATATATAAGCAACATAAGGAAAAATTCAGGAGGAAGATCTTTTTTGTATTATCTTTGAGAAATAAAATAATATTTTGCTGATTAGACCAACTTAGAAGTTCTCTTTTGTCTCACCACTCAAACTAAAGAGGGGGCCCACTTCTTAGGGATGCTTGGTGATTTCCAGCTTTCCTATTGTAGTTATAGTAATGTGTATTTGTTTTCTATAGCTTAGTGTTTTATTTTTAACTCTTGATTAAGCGTGATTGTTGTTTTATTATGGTTGAAATTTAATTAAGCATTATTTATCATTAAATTAGATTGTTAAATCATTTATTGGTATTATTTTGGGTTGTGATTTAGTGGTTAAAATTATTTAACAACAATCTTGCAATCTAGAATTTATACGGGGAATTGCTACTATTACTGTTTCGGGTGGTGACAGTGCCTGTCATAGTTCCTGGCACAATTATGACAAGTAAGACAAAATAGGAATTAAATCAAATTTTCATTTAAGAAATTTTTGTGTGTTCTATCTACATTCCATGCCCACTCAGCTCACTATCTTCATCCCTTTGACAGATAGCCACAATACTTTTCACAAGTCTATGATCCCCAAATTAACATTTTAGGAACAAACTGAGGAAGTTAATGTAAAAAAATTATAGCAGTTTAATCTGATGTCTTGATCCACAATTTTTTCCATCATCCACCACCATAGCCCAGCCTCGACCTTGATCACCACCAAGCCCAGAGGGCTTAGGGAGCCATGTTCCTAGGGGCTAGAGGCCCATTTTGTATAACATTATTTTGATGTATAAACATATATACATTCACTTAAATTTTATATAGAGGTGTGATACATGTACATGATACACATTTTGATATATATATAAATGGGATATTGGTTTTGATATCATGATGTTCATTTTATGTGTATTCTTTTACTTTCATGTATGATTATGTGATGGATGTTATACTTATGGATGTATGTGTAGATTATATGCTATCATGATCTAATAAAAACACATGGATGTGTGTTAATTAAATACATTGATGATCTAATTGACTAACTAAAAGATTTAATCAAATGAAATATATGAATACATAGAATAATAAAACACATGTATAGATAATTCCTAATCAAAGAAATTAATCACATACACATGTTTACATCATAACACAAAATATTAAGAAAATATTTCAATGAAGGAATATCATTTAGTATAATGAATTGCAACCCATGAGGGAGAAGCATTACACACATGACACATAGACACTATGCATAGTATTGATGAAGATGCATTTCATTGATAGACTCTTTTAGAGGTGTTTCATCCATATATGAAAGTCCATAAGCACTAGAACCATACACTAAGATGATAATATAAGGGCCTAACAAATTAGGGTTGAACTTCCCCTTTCAATCAGGTAGCACATATACATTTCATTGATTCTCATAGAGAACTAGGCCACCTACCTTGAAAGTCCTAGAAAGAATACCTTGATTATAATGTTTAGATAGTGATCGTTGATAAGATTGAAGGTGGTTGAGGGCCTACAATCGACACTCATCGAGAAACTCAAGTTGATACAAATGATTAGCATGGTAAGTGTCATCATCAATTAACCCTTTAAGGAAAACTCACAAGGATGAAATTTCCAACTCCAAAGGCATGATAGCCTCAACACCATACACAAGGCTATATGACATTGTGCCACCCCATGTATGAATACTTGTACAATAGGACCATAAGGCATATGTTAATTGAGTATGTCAATCCTTACCATGTTTATTTATTATTTTCAAAGGAATGAGCTCAAGAGTTTTTTCAAACACTTCGGCTTGGCCATTAGATTGAGGATAGTATGATGTAGAAAAATGGTGTTGAATGTGAAACTTTTCCAAGAATTGCTTCACCTCTTTGTTCTTAAATGGAGTACCATTTTTAAAAACAAAGGTAAAAGGAAATCTAAAATGATCTATGACATTATTTAGAAGAAAGCTACAAATAGCTTCAACACTCGTGGAACAAAGTGGGACAACTTTGACCCATTTCATAAAGTAATCTATAGCAATAATGACAAATATATGTCCTTTAGAAGAATGAGGTGATATTTTTTTGATAATATCCAACCCCCATTTTGTGAGTGGCTAGGGAGAGGTTTGATATTGAAGCTCTTGAGTAGGAGCATCAATGAGATTACTATGTTGTTGGTCCACTAGGGACACTTCTTAACAAAGGAAAGGAAGTATTGCTCCATTGTTTGCCAAAATTATCCCATGTGAATTAGTTTATGCACCAGGGATTTACTACCAAAATGTCCACCCACAAAGCCCAAATGAGCTTCATGAAGGGCAAGGAGTATTTTTCTTTAGTGAGACATTGAAGAAGAAGACCATTATAAGATTTCCAATAAAGAACATCTAGCAATATAATGTATTGGACTGAAATTTTTTGTATCCAAGTGTGAGGGTTCTTCATTGCATCATCAAGAAAATTTCTAGTCTTCAGATAATTATAAATGCCAGAATACCATTCCTTTGATTCTATGTGAGGAAAAATGAGAGCATCAGATTTAGGTTGATCAGAGATAGCAAGAGAGAAATGAATCTAAACCACAAAGTGGTACTCTTCCTTATCTTCATCCAAAGATACAAGGGAGGCGACACTCACCATTACATCTTCATGTCAATTTTCCCTCCTAGGAACACTATCTATTGTGAAAGAGGAGAAAATATCAAGCAAGGATAAGGCCAAATCTCAATACTGAGATAGTTTATTCAGCCTGGCTTGATACATTCCCATAATTTGATTTACAATAAGCTCCAAATCACCAAGTATGTAAAGATGTTTAATGTTTGACACAATCACGACAAGTAAAACAGCAATAAGAGCTTTGTAGTCATTGATGTTATTAGTACAGTAAGATTCAAATCAAAAGGATAGAGGAACTAGCTTTCCTTCAAGTGAGATTAAAACTAAACCCACTCTAGAGCTAGCTTGAGATCTCAATCCATAAAAATAAATCTCCCACATAGGTTCATGGTTAGTTGCAAAAATCTCTTCATCTAGAAATAAATCCAAATTAGGGAAGGAGTGAAATGAAGTAGCTTCAGCCAATTGATCAAAAACAACTTGACCTTTAATCACTTTCTAGGTCACAAACTTGATTTCAAATCTTCCTAAAAGATCGGTTCTAGTGAAAAAATACTTTAAAGATCACTTTTCATAATGACATGTTTTTTAGCATGAAGAAGATAATGTTGTAAGTTTTGCATCATCAAGAGCAAGACATTATTTATCTATGGTGGAATAAAGAGTTTCATAATCAAGAAGAATACAACTAATGTAATAGATTTCTCTTTCCTTACCATCATAATCATGTTGAGCTAACAAAGCTTTCAAGGCATGAGGTGATGTAGAGATATAAAGAAATAAGGTTATATCCTACATAGCCAACATTAAGATATGACGATGGGCCAAACAAATCTTGATTCACTCAAAATAATTTTGCACTCATTGTCCCATCAGAAGTGAACAAATTTCTTCAATAAATATGTTAAGGGAAGGGTATGATCAACCAACTGATATATGAATCTATGAATTTCTTGAATCCCCCTACAATCTACATAATTGAGAGATCTTTCTAGGAGGATTCATGTTAACAAAATTGCATCAATCTTATATGTATCAACATTTATTCCATGGTGAGAAATAATAAATCCTAAATTTTTTCCTAAGTCAACATCAAAGACACACTTAATGGGATTTAGCCTCATCTTATAGAGTCGAATCCTTTCAAAAATAAGATGAATATTTTCTACATGATCTTGATGAGTTATAGAATTAGCCAAGATATCATCAATGTAATCTTCTAAGATTTTATGAATGAAATCATGAAATATTAGGGTCATCACCCATTGGTAATTTGATCCTACATTCTTTACCCAAACAACATGACCACATAACAAAAAATACCCCAAGGGGTAGTGAAGGCTATCTTATACTGATCTTTTGGGTTAATACGAATCTGATTATAGCCGGAGAAGCCATCCATGAAGGACAATAATGCATGGCCTATAGTTGAGTCTACAATCATATCAATAATAGGAAATAGAAAATCATCCTTAAGATAAGCCTTATGTAGATCATGAAAGTCAATACAAATGTGAATACAACCATCAAGCTTGTTAACATCAACAATATTTGAAATCCAAGGAAAATAGTCAATAGGATGGATAAAGCCTACTTTTAATAGCTTCTCTATCTCGGTCTTAACTAACAATGGGACCTTGGGATTCATCATTCAAATATTTTTCTTAAAGGTATTAGCATCAGTACATAGGATTATATTGTGGACCACCACAGACTCATCAATATTGTGCATGTCCTCATATGACCAAGTGAAGATGTCAAGATGAGATTGTAACAAGTCAAAATGTTGTTTAGAATCTTATGAAGAAAGGCACTTTCCAAGCTTAATCACCTTTTTAGAATATTTAGGATCCATTGAAGCATCAGTAGTATCCCCTGTAATGATATAACTGTGATCTTCAAGATGGTAAATAGGAACATCATCATCTACATTAGATAAGGGAGCCTCCTCATCCATACTCAAAACAAATTCTCCAAAGTACTCTTGTTTATGCAAGAGATATGAGAATCATTTTTTATGGTGATAAGAAGGAAGATGAGAATAGACACCCAAGAACTCTTCTAATGCTTCCTCCAAAGAGAAAACGTCTAGAGGAACTTCATTATATTCTACTTTTCTCTCAATCAGTTCGAGATGAACTATATTAAGAGGTTTGGTGAAAATCATGTTGATGCTCCACCATAGTTTTCGCCTAGACTATTCATGAGAGAAACCAAGCCCTGAGTTACACTTATGAGGTACACATTGTATAGGGACTCAGATTCCTTGTTTTTTTATGTGCACAACCTTTTCATCCATAACCATATCTAGAAAGCAGTTTGTATCCAAGGCCGTAACATGTTTACAAATATTGAGAAGGGGGTGGACCTACATAGAGGGCATCACTCCACCAATGAGTATCATACACATATACAAGATAAAATTCATCCTTCTTAATAGGACTAAAAAAATTAGTCTCCTTAGCAGAAGCATGATTATTTTCCTCGGCAAAGGCACAATCATTCTCCCTAACAAGATTTTGATTGTTTCTCTCAATGAGAAGACAATCGACTTTCTTAGTAGAGGTGTATGAAACTATTGGAAGGTCAATATGGATAGGATTAACTTTGTATTCTCTAATGAAGAATTCAGAGAAATCCAAGGACCCCCAATCATTACCAAGACACACATTTGATTAAGAAGAATTAGAAGGGGAAGACTTGGGATTCTTCACTTTAGGTCAATCTTATTTGGGGACATCTGCCTCTAAGGCATCCTTTTAAATAGGAACTATCAAAGAAAATGTCAATACATCAGAGAATAATGATGGAATGCAATTTTTAACAGTAGAGACAACCGAGGCTCGACTAACAATTGTCATCTCACAAAGCTGGACAACATTAGGGTCAGCCTTGATTATAATTACTTCATTATTAGAAATGAACTTTATAATTGATGGTGCAAGGTATAGGTTACAACTCCTAAAGTGTGAATCCAAGGTATTCCCAAGATAATATTATAAGTTAAATGACCAAACACTGCATAAAATAAGGTGGGTAAGGTAATTTTTCCTAGCCTCAGAGGCGAGATTATCATGCCTAGGGCTTGATGACCAACATTATCAAATCCACAAATATACATAGAAGAAGTAGCTAAAGAAGAAGAATCAATTTTGATGTTAATTAATGTCCATTCTACATATGTTGAGAGTTGAACCTGTGTCATTGAAATCATGCCTAATACCAAGGTTAGTAATGGTGACTATAATCATCAAAGGATTTGCTTCCTTATGTACTTTCAGGGATGGGAGTTCTTGTGGATAGAATGTAATATTCAGCAAATCTGGATGAATATGAGCTATAATTGCATTAGCATTTGTTGGTCTAGTAGAAGAAGGAAAAATGATATTTTTTAAGGCTTCCTAGTTCATAGCTTGATAAACCGAAGTAGGCTAAAACAAGTCCCATGATGAGATCTTGGCTGGAGTAACACAAAGTTTCTCAACAAGATCATAATCACTAGGTGCTTTGGCTATAGGTTTAGATGCTGAAGGAATACTTGGTTGAGAAGGTGGCAAAGAAGTATGAATAGAAGATGGTTGATTCATATTCTATTAATTTCTTCTAGTATTATCAGTATGTCCTACAACATTATAAGAATCTGTAGCTTTTATGAACCTCATGTGAAGGTCTAACAAGTCCTTAGAGAATGAAACCTCACAAATAGAATGAGTCCTCTTAAGAGAGGGACTAGCCAGATTCAAGTAAATGAGGGGTCTCTTAGGACATTGAGGAGCCATAGAGAGAGTCACTACATTCATGAACTTCTCAACTTGTGAAGAGGAAGTAGAAGGTTGTGATGAAGAAGTTTGTTTGGGAGATCTACAGATAAGAGAAGGAACCTCTAGGAAGTCATCCAAATCCTCCTTAGAAAAAGAATTATCATAAAAATTGAAAAATTGTAGAAAAAGATCTGACATGATTCACTTTGGGTTCACCAAAAATGTGGAGGGGATTCACTACTCCCAAGTCCCAAGACAAATAGGTTCTAAAGGGAGTGAATTTCACTTTGTCACCTCAAGACTACCTCAAGATTAGGTGAAAGGATCAAATATCAAAGATATTACAAAAATGTACTTATAACAAAGTTTATGGAATGATCACAAATAAAGGACCTTGGGGACCGAAAGAGCAGATTGCAGAGATTTCTAGGACAAGAGGACAAGATCTCAACCTTGAAAGGATGTTTGTACGGTAGTGGAATGACATCACAATGTGCTATCATCTCAAGGACATGTTGAAATCTCATACAGTAGTGAACCAAACCTTTTGCAAATATCTCAAGGAATCTACTAACTATTCACAATCTAAGGTTTATTTAATCTACTAACTTGATAGAGAGAAGGAATGTGAGTAAATGAAAAGGAGGGAAAAATATTAACTTACAAGAGGTCTTGTGCTTCAAAGCCTCCCACAAAAGCTTTGCACAAGAAACTTGCACACAAGGAAAATTCTTGAGGCTATTTTGGGGATTGTGTAATGCCCTACCATGCAACCCTAGAGGAAGTTTCCATTCACTATAAAAGCATACAATTTTTATTTTTTTTAAATGAATTAAACACACATGTTCACCTACAATTGACAACATCCTCTAAGGCTACGTAACCGAGATTACTTAAACCCACACATACATCAACATATAACCATAGCATTTAATGACATTATGAAATAAGTATTTAAACAACATCAAGATACAACATAACATAATAAGATATACATCCAAGATACAACTTCATTAACTTAATCCAAAGGTTACAATACTCATTCCTAGAATGAGGCAATAATAAAAATGTGTTACAATTACATAAGTCCACCTCGTAAACATAAGAGGGGTAAAGAAAAATGTTACAAATTGAAATATTACAATGCTTGAATTAAAACAAGAACTGCGAGCTGCCCAACTAGATGTCTTGCCACCAAGTATTGAAGATAAAAGGGGGACCCAATGGTGTATGGTCATGTTCCACCCAACCAAGTGGTACTCGAAGGCTCACCCCCCATGCTAGGAGATAGTAACAACGTAACATGGACAAACACTACAACCTCTAACCATAGGTATACTCATACTGACACATACTAACTCAACTAAACACATGTACAATAAAATTCCAACTCTAGCATGGTCACATTGCTTCCAGACATATAGTTTGATCAAGTATGATAAGAAATCCATACACATAAAACAAATACTAATGTTGTCTTAGACAGAGTGTCATCACATAGTTTGTCATGAGATCTCCTCTAGGAATCTTCATAGGCTCTGGTAATCCGGGTGACCTCAACCAAATCTCGGCCCTCATATTTACTCATGCATAATCAACTACCTCTCGTAAGGACAAGATAGTTGACCTTGCCATTGCAGGCCTTCCCACTCATCCCAAGTCTAAATGAGCCCTTGTGTCTATGAGTGAGGCTAAATTATCTTGATTAGTGTGAAATACTTCCTAATCTTCTAAGTACATTAATTTACTTATCACTTGATTAAACTACCTCTAAAGGTTATCCAATTTACCTCTTTGGGCTCTAGTGCCTAACAGAAGCCATTCTTCTACTTGGAAACACACATAGAAAACTAATCACCAAGGGAATCCCAAGTGCATACAAGCTAGAAAATACAACCACTCCAACTCTAGGAGGCAACATAAAATGAAACTCACTCCAAACACTTGGAGGCAACAAAACACATAACCCACTCCTTCCAAAGGAGGCACAAAACATCCCCGTTCATGGAAACAGAGTAAATCACTGACAAGGCACCATGCACTACCCAAGGGAAATACAAATGGTTGACATCACATTTTGACAACCCCCATCCTCTAGGATCCTTTGGAAGGCTTACGAATTAAAAACTCAATTAACCCTTTTCCCCAATCATGAACACAAGGGAAATAATTACTACAAGCAATGGCAAGGAAATAATCTATTTTTGGATATATTAAATCCATTTCCCTTTCTAATACATTTCATAGTAAATAAAACAATTGACTTAACAAAATAATTAATTATAACAATTAAATTGCCTCTATAGTAAAATCAAAATTTTAAATAACTTTTAAAAGCAACATAATCCCTTCTAACATAAAATATGATATCTTTTGAAATAAAACAATTTAAAATAAATACCTTTAGACAAATATTTATTCCAAAATATTAGGCTAAATATTTTAATTAACACATTTAAATAATTCCAACTTAGATTGATTCATACACCAAATCCAAAACCTATATTAAAATATATAAACTTATATTCAATATATATATATACAATATATATACATTATATATAAATTAATTTATACATATTTGAATTCTTATAAACAAATCTATAAATATAATATATTTTAAAGAGAATATATTAAAACTATAAAATAAATCAAAATCCACATAATAATAAAGGTAGACAAAATTCTGGTTCATTTTTCCTATGAAAAGAACACAACACGCACTGGTAATGGGAAGGGGCACTGTGGGTATACACGGTCACCCCTCTTCCCATGTGATGAGCAAAGGGAATGGGAAGGGTGTTGAGGCTCTCCCTCCACACCGCCTCTCCCCTAAGGGAGCGACAGTGGGGAGACAACGCCTCCCCATCCCCCATAAAATGCAAGGACCGAACATAATAAAACCCACGCTATTCCCAACAACACTTAAACCAATTCGCTGTATGATGATTTAAATAAATAAACTTTCGAATAAATCAAAACTTTTTCAATGGACGTTGTACGGACAACAATTTTCGTCAATAAATAAAATCCACAACAATAATAAATAAATATATTATATGTATATATACAACAAAATATATATATACATATGTATGTATATATAATATATATATTTAAAAATAATTTCAGTTTAATAAACAAATTGGGAAAATTTTCAAAACATCCATCTACAGGAAAAATTATAAAATTTCCAGAGAACTCAAATTTCTATAGAGGCTTTTTAAAATGAATCTTTTAAATAACTTTCACAAATCTAAATCTAGGCAAAGAAACTACCAATTTCAAACAAAGGTTTACAATATATAATCTAATATCCTCTGGGTTTCTCCACCGCAAAATGTATAGAGGATTCAAAGAAAAATTCATTTTTCTACAAAGGTTTAATTTTCTAAAACAAAACTAGATATTGTTTTCCTCTAAGTTTGATTTACAGTTTCGATCTATTAAATTTCTCAAATATAATAATTCCTATTCAGAGGTTTAATATTTTTCCTAAAAATCTTCACGGCAACAACGAAAGCTTTAAAAATTTCCATTCTCTAAAATCAAATCCTTTTCCTAAATGGATCTAACAATACAATTTATTGAACAATTCAATTTCTAATTTAGATTACAAACAATAAAATATCACAAGTGGAGAACTTGTATAAAGAAGCTTCAGACAAGATGAATATTTGATGTCGAGCTTCCTCCAAAGCTTCCATAGCTTCTATCCAACAATCCCAGTAATTCCAACACGAAAATAGCATCCAATAATCACAACAAATACCAAAGAACAATTCCTCAACAATTCCTATAGCCAAGAAACTCTACAATCCTCTGTGTATTTTCCAATTTTCCATTCTTTTCCCAAAAAATATATTTAAAAAAAAAAATATCCTCACTCCCTGAAGAAGCTTTCCTCTCCTTTAAAAATCCTCAATTCTCTCTGTGAATAATTTTTCAACAACCTTTTCATTAATATAACTCTAACATGCTGGCAAAATTAAAATATCTTCTAACAACCATTTTTAATTTCCATTTAATTTAATAATTCCAAAATGAAATTAAATTCTCTTTTCTTTTAATTTTCTCAACATTATATTTAATTAATTAATTTTAATTATTTAATAACTAAATTCAACCCATTGGATTAAATTTAATTGATTAATTTAAATAAAACTTCCATCAAAATGTCTAATTTTAATTAAATAAATAACAACATTATATAAAGCAATAATTCTAAATATTTATTTCCATAATCAAGAACCCTTCAGAATTAAATAATATTAAAACAAGGCAATCAATGACTCAACAAACACGACTAACGACACACTATGGCTAGGGTGTAGACTTGACACAAGTTACCTAGCTACTATCTCCTATTAAACTTAACTGTTGGATCAACATGCTCAAACCTGTGAAACCAGGTGGAGTCGATGTCATGTACCTACAAACCTAAAAACAAAGTAACCAACATCATATATATATATATATATATATATATATATATATATATATAAGCAACATAAAATACACACCATACGGAATCGCAGGGCGCTCGCAAGCAAGTGGTGCGATTCCGTCCCCTTCACCAATACACTCATCATAAACTAACCATTCAATAATACTCAAATATTCCATATGCAATGAACATGTTATAATAACCATCATTATTTCACTAATTAAAACATGTCAAATAAAGCATCAGATAAGATACATCTCATCACACAAATAGTCTGTCACTCTATAAATAGCGATCAAATAACACACATGATAAAGTATAACAAAGTATTTGAATATCCAAAAAATCAATCAAAGCAAAACAAGGACACACTGTCTAGTCCAGAAAACAAAATGGAGGGGTATTATAGATTGCCTCAATCAAACCCCCATTTTGGTGTTCCCACCTTCATGGACAACTAGATAGATAAAGAGAATAAAATACACAAAGTAAATTAGACACAAGAGTGATAAAAGAAAAACCTTCCATAGAAGAGAACCTGTGTCATGAAATAGACACAATAAATATGCTAGAAAATAGACAAGAGAGTAATACCAATAGTTTATGGCTCCCTCTTGTCTTGATAGACATGAGTTTGAGTGATTGCAAGAGATTTTTGGTTATTGGTGAGACTTTAATCTAGTAGATCTTCACCATGGAGATGTGATGTAGAAGAGAGAAGCAAGTTGGAGTGAGAGAGTGAGAATGCTTGCAAATGAGGGTGAAAAAGAGAGTTTTGTTAAGTTGCATGGGCAAGAAGAGCCGGTACACTAAAAAATTTTCCACAACGACGCATGTCACAAGCCACGATTTTGAGATTCCTCATTTAAACTCATAAAGCTTGAGGATGCTAGCATGCCATGCAAATTTCTAGGTGTGCACAAGAATCAAACTCATAATTTTATGAGAAATGAGGTAATGGACTAATTTTGCTTCATCATTGGTCCTTATGGATTTGAAATCATGAAATTTTGACTCATAAGATTTTTGTCATAAATGTGGCCAAACACCATAAATGTGGGGGGGGAGTGCAGAAATGTGAAATTGCCATGGAGTTCAATTTTATGACATTATAAAAGGTAATTGGTAATAATATCCCTACTCAAACAATATTACCTAAGCTCGATGAAGAAGGAAGAATCGTATTGGAACCAAAGTTGGTTCTTCCAAAATGCACATGGAAGCTAAGGACTAGAACACTCACTCAATATCTCATCCAAGGGAAGAATTTACCAGTTCAATATGCCACATGGGAGGATGAGGAGTTCATTTATAAGCATCCAAAATTGCTTAGCATTGACGATAATTCTTCTTTGAAGACGAAGGGCATGATACACCCTTAATATTAGAGTACATCTAGCTATGAATAGTTGGCTTGTGGCTATCTTCACTCTTAATTAAGTCATTTTTACATTCTTATTTAGTAAATTAGGTTGGCTTGGGTGATATCCTAGGCATAAATAAGGTATATATAAGAGGTTTTGAGTCTTATTTCATCATCATATTGTGAATTGTGTTCTAATTGGAGATATTTGGAGGTTTTCCCCCTTGAATCAAATAAAACTTAATGTTTTCCTTAAAATTTACTAAGATTAAGATAAGCACAAAAATTAAACAAGACAAATGAATCTCAAGATATCATTCAAGGGAAATAAAGAAAATATAAAAAGAGAAACATAAAATAAAACCTAGAAATCAAGGAGAGAAATAAATGCCAAACCTACAATGAAAAAGCTAAATCCTTTTGAATATAGGATACCAAGATTTGTACAAGGTTGAATAGATTGTAGACACTTCAAATTTACTCAAATAAAATTTAAAAATAGACAAATGAAGAGGAATCAAAGAGGTACAAGGCCACAAAGTGAATTCACACATGGAATTTATATTGAAATATCCTATGAATTATAGTTTATATTCCAAAACATAATGGTATTGGTCTTCAATTTTTAATAATGATTATTATATATTACAAAATTGGGTATGGAATATAGCTTGCAAGAAGCTCACATTTTAGGTTTTTGGTGGAAAACTAATATTTATCATTTTTATTTAGTAAATATAAAGTAACGAGATCTAAAGGTGAGTCTATGCATGAAAATGGGGTACCAAAAGGACAAAATTTAAGATAGTCATGCTCAAAATTTGAAGATGTGACAAGAACATGATTAGTAGTGGTTACAATCTAGTTTCTAAACTACTAATTTTGTTATATAAGGGTGGAGTTAAGAACTTCAAATAGAGGGGTGTTGGCATTGGTTGTCAATGATGTCAACACTCAATTTGGGTTGTCATTGATGATTGTGTCTACACTTAGTTTGGGTTGTCATTGGTGCTTATAGTTGTATGTTACTAATACTCTATGATGATATGTTCATGGTTGGATGGCATGCCTTCTTTGATGAAAATTAAAGATGTATTGAGTATGGTTATGTTTTCAGAAGAGATGATATCATGATTATATATTATTTGGTGGGGATTAGAAGCATGAAGATGAGGATAAGAAGAATTAAGATGAGGATTGGAAGTATTAAGATGAGGATTAGAATTTGGAGAGATTTTGTTGATGGTCTCTATTAGTTTTTATTCTCTCCTATTATTCCCGAGGAAGTATGTGTTGCTACAAGGATGCTCTAGTCTCCACATGTTGGTGATAGGTTCTATCCGAGGAAGTTGCTTTGAAGGCTGTATGGGAGAATAATCCACATTAATCAACCTTTGAAGATGTGGTCTTGTGGTTTGGGATTTAGTGTTTATTTTCTATGGATGTTTCACTCCTATCTTTCCAGGTAACTAGTGTTGTTGTGGAGGTTTTTGGTTATTACAGTGGGTTGGCAATTTTGTTGCTTGTTAGGATTGGTCTAGAAAATACTCCATATTTCTCTGCATTGATATTTTTGCTCATGCAATTTGGTGGACATGCTTGTAGTGTTTGTGCAGTGTCTTAGTTTAGTTTTCATGTGTTGGTGTTTACTGCAAGTTTGTTTATTAATGTTCCACCTCATGGTTGTGTATTTTATGTTTATGTGATGAAAAGGGAGGCTCTCCCTTTCAAATTTGATCATAAAACCACATACAAAACTATGCAAGAAGGAATAAAATATACTTGAAACACATAAAATGAAAGAGAAATCTTCAATTTGTATTATATATTTAAAAACTTAAAATGAGATACATAAACATGGAGCTCATATGCTCTCATACAACATGGGCTTTAATCTTACCAAAATATGCAACTCAACATTCTGGCTTCATTCTGGCAGCATCTGTGTATGCAAAATTTCATTTCGCCAAGCCTCCCTCTCCAAATGAGAAAGCATGAATTAATAGAGAAAGTGGAAGGAGAAAACAACTCTTATTTTCCAAAACAAGCAACTGATAACCACCTTGAGGAAAGTACGCCCAACCTTGGGAGTTACAAAATCTACATATAGAAATGAGGTCCATTGCATGTTGACCTTCTCTTGGGCACCTAAACACTTGGCCAATCAAATTTGAGATGCTATGAGAACTTACACTTCTTACAGATTCCTTACATCCTATCATAATGGTTGTTGCATGCAAATAAATGCAAGCAACATGCTTCTTTTGCAGCCCCACTTTATGACATTTTATGACACATGCACATGCAAACCATGCCAAAATCATAACAAGACAAGACTTTTTGACCTCCTCCAAAAGTGGGATGCCCAAATTGAATATTCCTCCAAAATATTCTTTTACCATTTTACTAGGACCTATTTCCCATCAAATGTACATTTACATTTTCACACAAAGGGAAATTACATTGTTGCAAATGAAAATATTATTTTTCCTATCAGTTAAGCCCTTATTGAAATAAAAAAAAAGAAAAATTAAAATATTTTAGGTGACACAGGATTGCCCATACACCTTCGATGCTCCTGCATCAGATACCTATGGTAATTTTAAATGTTTCATGAGATTAACTCATAAACATTTATAGATCTTATGCTTATCCTAGATCCATCTATTTACCTTATCTTTTTGGACATCTTTTTGAACCTGTCTCTATAATTTGATGTCCCTTGCATCCTTCATTCTTCCCCTCTTCCTTCCTCTTTTCATAGATTCCAACTCCCACCAATTTGTACTATGCAATGCTAGAAAATCATAATCATCAATTTTATCTTCTTTAGTAAAATCAAGAAACTCATGCATTACCTCTTCCTCTATTATTGCTGCAATAATTATTTTATTTTCAATCACTATTTGTTCCATTTGTTCATCCTTTTCTATATCTCCTGGAAATCAATTTTCAATTGCAAATTCAATATTAGTAACACAATCAAAATACTCATCCTTTCCATCTCTCTCCTTTGTATCCATTTCAATTTCAATAGAACAATAAAAATATTCTTCTCTTCCACCCTACAATAAACTATCATCCATACAAATCTCTTTATCAAATGAGAAATCACCAACCTGTGCAAAGGGCATCTCTCCAAATATATAAACATTCACCTTCTCACCTTCTTCCTTACTTACAACTGTAGTTCCTTGATTCACCAATGTACTCATTGCTGCAATATCTTCTTCTACACAAATCTCATCATGCTCACATAAATCAACAACAATATTTCCATAAAAAATAGATTTTACCTCTTCTTTCTCCACTAAAGCTTTCACTCTACCCCTTTTGAATGCAATCAACACTTCTGCAACTTTCATTAAAATAAATCATGATCTTCATCCTCATCCTCTTTCACTAATTATCTAACTCCATTAACCAAGCATTTTCCAGTACCTTTACATACATTTCCTTCTTTATTCAAAGGTTTCAACTTGTGCTTGACTCCATCCTTCATCAGAGAGTAGATATTGTCATACCCATCATGCACTGCTTTCCTATCAAACTATCAAGGTCTTCCCAATAACAAGTGAAAAACATCCATAGACATAACATCACACAAAACTTCATCATGGTAATCACAAATCTTAAATCTTACCAAGCATTGTTCATTCACCAAAACCTTACAGTCATCCTGCAACCAAGAAATTTTTTATGGGTGCGGGTGCCTTCTCCTTTCTAGCTGCAGCTTATTCTCCATTTCTTCAAAAATAATATTATTAGTACTACCACCATCAATAATCACATTACATAATTTACCTTCACATTTGCATCTTGTTCTAAACAAATTCTTCCTTTGCATTGGTTCATTTTCTTCATTCAACAAGGCTCGCCTAGTCATCAAAGCTTCTCCTCTTTCAGCTTCTTCAAAGTGTGTTGAAATTACATCTTCTTCATTCACATTTGTTACTCTAGATTTGTTTTTAGATCTTCTATTGGTTCTTTCCTGATTGTGTGGATAGTCATATGCTTTATTTCCCTCTTCTCCACATTGGTAATAGGTTCCTTGGAATCCTCCTCTTCCATTGAAATTATTCTCACGGAACTTGTTTGATCTTTCAACTCTTTCATCCTTGATTTCCTTAATGTTTCTAATTTTTTCTTCATCCTCTTTTTTCTGCACATAGCCTTTACCCTTCCCTTTCTGTTTATTCTCAAATTTCATGTTCAATATTTCTTCTAATTTCAATGCAAACTAATATGCATCCTCAATGGTGTATATTCTTATTGATGCCAACTCCTCTTGTATTCTTTTCTTTAACCCATTAATGTAATGAGATACTTTCTCTTTCTTTGCTTCTAAGTGTCTCGTTCTTATCAAAAATTTGTGAAATTATTTTGTGTATTCTTTCACAGTTCGTGTTCCTTGTCTCAAACTTTGCATCCTCTTAAGTAGCTCCAACTCATAGTCTATCAAAATGAATTGTCTCTTCATCTTCTCCACCATTCTATCCCATTTGAATATCTTTTCCTTTCCTCTTCTTCCTCTTTCAAGATATACTTCCTTCCACCAAATGCTAGCATGTCCTTTGAATTTTGTTTTTGAAAACCTCACCCTATGAGAGTCTTCAGTCTCTTCAAACTCGAAGAATTTATCCATGTCATTAATCCAGTCTATCAACTCTTCAGGATTTAAACTTACATTAAAGGTTGAAACCTCCATTTTGTTTTCTTTCCAATTTGTGATATTTCTCTCAACAATCTAATTTCTCCAGGATCTATTAGTTCTTGTTCTTCTTCTTCAAATTCCTCTTTAACTTCATCTTCACTATCATCTCTTTCTCTACACACATCTCTTCTACGAATCTCTTCCTACAAAACTTCAACTTTCCTTCTAAGAGCTCTAAAGTCATCTCTAGGAGGATCTCTTCTTTCACCATCTCTACCTCTACCTCTACCACGTTGGGAAACTCTTGGAGGCATTTTAATCTTCACCCACAACTCACAGGTCCTACTAAAAACTTCTTCTCTTCAACACTTTGTTTGCAGGCTCAAGATGACTTGCTCTAATACCATTGATGAAGAAAGAGGCTCTCCCTTTCAAATCTTATCACAAAACCACACACAAAACTATTCAAGAAGGCAACAAATATACTTGAAACACATAAAATGGAAGATTATTTTGCAATATGTATTATATTTAAAAACTTAAAATGAGATACATAAACATTGAGCTCATATGCTCTCATACAACATGGGCTTGAATCTTACAAAAATATTCAACTCAACATTTTGTATTCATTCTAGAAAAAATTGGGTATGCAAAACTTCATTTCTCCAAGCCCCCCTCTCCAAATGAGAAAGCATGACTTAATAGAGAAAGTGGAAGGAGAAAACAACTCTTTTTTTCCAAAACAAGTAACTAAAAAAAACCTTGAGGAAAGTATTCCCAACCTTGGGGGTTGCAAAATCTAAAAATAGAAATGAGGTCCAATGCATGTTGACCTTCTCTTGGTTGCCTAAACACTTAGCCAATCAAATATGAGATGCTATGACAACTTATACCTCTTATAGATTCCTTACATCCTGTGATAATGATTGTTGCATGCAAAGACATGCAAGCAACATGCAATATTATTTTTCAGCTCCACTTTATGACATTTTATGACACATCTGCATGCAAATCATGCCAAAATCACAACAAGACAATACTTTTTGACCTCCTCCAAAAGTGGGATGCCCAAATAGAATTTTCCTCCAAAAGATGATTTTACCATTTTACTAGAACCTATTTCCCATCAAATTTACATTTACATTTCACACAAAGGGAAATTAAATTGTTACAAATGAAAATATTATTTTTCCTATCACTTAAGCCCTTATTGAAATCAAAAAAATTAAAATTAAAATATTTTTGGTGACACAGGATTGCTCGTACACTTTAGATGCTCATGCATCATTATGAGATGAAGTGTTTTATTTATGTTTAGTTTTTTGTGGCTCTTTGTGGAATGATAATGAAAAAAAAGTGTTTGGAAGTGTTGTTGGATGTTCATGGAACATCTCTTTGTGATCCACACATCAATGGTTTATCCCTTTGGTGTTACATTATGTTTAAATTGGCTTTTTGGCTGATTTGTGGATGTCTAACTGACAAGGCTTGTTCTCTTGATTGCGAAAGGTGCTTGGGGTTCTATGTCATCATTTGAGGTTGCGTTAATATGTATTTGGGTTCTAACCTATCTTTTTGAGAACCAAATTGAGTAAATTTAGTTGAGTGTATATTTTTGGGTCAATTGGCAATGTGCTACACATTTCATCTACACGTTCCCCTATTGTTGACTTGGGTTGTTATGTGCCAGTGTGTGTGTTGTTTGGGATCACATTAAAAGATTTAATAAAAAAAAATTGGTCTTCTCTATGTCTTGGATAGGACCACAATATGTTTTTGTGGCTGACTTGTTGGAATTATTGTTTATCTTCTATTTTGGGAGACCTAATTGGTGTTTTGTGATCTTTTGGAGGATATAAATGAAAGAAAAAATTATTTGCAAAGTTGAACGAGTGTGTGGTGGTGTGTGAGTATGGAATGATGTCATGAGTTTTGGAAAATAAATATCAGATGAGCTTTAATACCCTAGTCAACAGAGTGTATTGTTGACATATGTTGTAACTTTTAAATCTTCATGTATCCTACTATCAGATAGTGAGTCTCTTTAGTAGTTCTTTGTAATTTGTATATTTTCCTAAGTTTGTGCACCTTAGCTTGCAATACCATCAAGGAGAAGTGTGCTTCCTTAGGCAGTGTGCCTTAAAACAAATTGTAATTTTGTAATCAATGAGCTTCTTATATTGTGATATTTCTCACCATGGTTTTTCCCTTCTTGATTTTTCCACATAAATCTGGTGTTATCTTGTGCATTTTTTTCATTGTCCTATCTTTCATTAATGCTTATAAGTTGTTGATCCTGTTAAAAGTATAAATTTTCATGTTGCTAAAGGGTTTAAGATATGAAGGGTTTTTTTTATAGATACTGATTCACCCCCCTCTTAGTATCCAGGTGTGTTAAAAAATTGGTATCAAAGATAAGTTACTCTGACGAAGCTTAACCACTTGAGGAAAGGTTTAGGATGGAAGATGATGGATCTTACAGGGGTCGTAGGTTTGATGAGAGAAATAAAACCTTTTGGAAAGTAAGAATGGAAGGCCATGTAAAATATCTTGGGTTTGGTGTTTGGCAATCTATTAAGGATGGTTACATTTCTCATGTTTCTCCTCTAACATATCCAAATAAGATTAGGTTTGAGAACAATGCAAAGACAAAGAATGCTATCATGTGTGGGTTAGTTTATATAGAACTTATAAATTTGATGAGTTGGAGTTCTACTAAGGATGTATGGCAAAAGATGAGAAAAATTTATGAAGGAGATAATAAAGTGAAGCAAGCGAAGATTCAAATATTCAAGAGCAGATTTGAGACCATGAGGATGACAAAGGATGAAGATATTTCTAGTTATATGCTTCGAGTGGATGAATTAGTTACTAGAATCAGAGGTCTTGGTGGAGAGGTGAAAGTAGATGAGATTGTGAAGAAGGTTTTGAGATCTCTCCCTAAATCTTATAGTCATAAGGTATATGCTATTAAGGAGTCTAAGGAATTGGACAAATATTCAGTAGATGAAGTGTTTGGTTCTCTCACAACCTTTGAAATGAGAGATTTTTACAAATATGCTCCAAAGAAGGAAGCAAAATTCAAATCCAGTAAAAAGATAGAACATAGAACAATAGATCAGAATGATGACTTTGACGAGGTAGAAGCAAAATTTGTGAGAAGATCAAAGAAGGGCACCAAAAAATACAAAGGTAAGTTACCTTTCAAGTGTTTCAATTGTGGTATGATTGGTCATTTTTCTTCTAAATGCCCCTTTAAAGAATCAAAAGATAGTAACAAAAGAGAGAAGTTCAAAAGGAGTCTATATTCTAAGGAAAGCATTTTTCTTTAGAAGATGAGGATAATGATTCAAATGACGAAACCTTATTCATGGCCCTGAAATTTTGTGACAAAAAGGGTGATGTTGAAAAATGCAAGAAGTTTGTACTAGTACTTTGCAAGCTGACAAGGAGAATGAAAAATAAATGGTTGTGTAGACAGTCTTTCATGCAAAGGAAGAAGAAAATGCTTGGGTGATTGAAACTTGTTTCTCTAACCACATGATTAGCGAGAAGGGAATGTTCATTAGCCTTAAGAAGTGGAGTGGTGGTACTATTAAGTTTGGTGGTGATGAGGACTAGTAGAAATTTTTGGAAAGGGTTCTATAACCATTGATGGAAAGAAAAAGAATGAGGATGTCCTCTATGTCAAAGGCTTGAATCATAATTTCATCAATGTTAGTCAGATGTGTAGTAAAGGGTACAACCTTACATTTCATGCCAAAGGTTGTGAGATCAGGATGGAAGGGTCCAAAAGATTAGTTGCAGAAGGAACTAGGACAAATGGAAGAATATTATTATTGGCTCAATCCAATGAGTGTTGTCTATGGTACAAGTGAATGAGACACACCAACTTTGAAAATATAGTAAAGATCGGTTCTACTCATGTAGTGAGAGATATGTCTAAGATAACTAATACTGCAAACACATTATGTGCAAGGATTGTCAAATGGGAAATAAAACAAAGACAATTTTCAAGAGCAAGGATTTGTTTGCTACAATGCCATTGGAGATGATTCACACTAACCTATGTGGACCTACAAGAACAAGGAGCCAAAAAGGTGAAAGTTATTTCATGTTACTTATTTATGATTACTCTAGAATGAAAGGTTATATTTTTAAGAGAAAAATCATAATCTTTTGATAAGTTTGAAATATTCAAAGAAAAAGTTGAGAATGAAATGAATGCTAAGATAAAATGCTTAAGATCAGATGGAGGAGGTGAATTTAATTCAAATGAATGGATTTTTTGTGAAGATCATGGAATTAGGAGACATTTGTTTGCTCGTAGGACCCCTCAATAGAATGGGGTAGTGGAGAGGAAGAATAGGACTATGCGAGAGACAGCTAAGGTAATGATGAAAGATGTAGACCTACCTAATATGTATTATAAGAAAGTAGTTAACACTATTTTCTACTCTCTTGATAGAGTATAGTTGAAGATCAATAGAACTAAGACCCATTATGAGCTATGGTATGGAAGGCCTCCCACTGTTAGATACTTGAGAATCTTTGGCAGCAAATGTTACACTAGGAGAGATGAAGAAGATCTTGGAAAGTTTGATTCAAGTTGTGATGAAGGGATCTTTTTTTGCTACCCAACCAAAAGCAAGGCTTATAGATGTAGCTACAATAAGCGATTGTAAATGATGATTGAAAGAAAAAATGTGAAGGTAGTGTTAGAAACCAAGATCATACATGCAAACCAAAAAATACCTTCCACAAGAGAAAAATAGAAAAAGAAAGAGAAATTTGCATGAAGATTTACAAATGAATTATATTCAGGAATTAAGAAATTACAAAATATGAATTTCTTTATCAAAGAAAAATATGTAAAACCCTAAAGGTAAAACCTAATGTTGACCTAAAATTAGCTCAACTAAATAAAGCTTACTTATTAATTAAGTAAACTAATTATTACCTAAGTAAACTTAATAAAGTGTAATTAAATAATCAATTATACCAACACCCCCCCTTAAGTGCAACTTAGGGAGAGTAAAAAGAATGCACCTAATGCTAGGATGAATGCATGAAAGCATGAATGGGTCTTGGCTACAAGCCCATGTTAGGTACCCATGTACAAATGGAATGAATGGGAAAGAGGAGAAAACCCAATGGGACAAAACCCCCCTTAATGAGATGCCATGTTGTAAAGAAGCACTAGAAGAACACTGGTGGAGTAACACTAGAATCCTGAATCCGGCAAGCTTGAGGAAAGATACTTTTGTTTACGAGAAACCATATGAGAGTCACTGAAGGAGTCAGACAGAATCATGATAAAGCAACAACAAACCCGATGCCAAGGAACATTGGAAAACTCACAAACTGGAACAACCCTGGAATCTATTAAGCAACAATAGATGAATAAATGATGCCCCCCATAAGAGGGAATGCTATAATGAAAGAATCTTGAAGCTATGTGTATATCGATGCCGATGCCAAATTGTGACTAAAATTGATCCATAGGAGCAAGTAGCATGAAGATTTTGGAACATTAACCATAAAATGAATGGCCCTCAAAATGAGATGTGATCCGATGTGAATCTAATGCGATTCAGGATCATTAACCATAGGCTCTCAATATAAGATGTGAACCGATGTGAACCAAAATGTGTCAAGCTATGAGCAAGATGTGGCCAAAAGAAACTACAAAATCCAGATACAACTCATGCGAGTTGTCATCAATACGAAGATGAGATCAAAGTGCATGCAATGCAACTAAAATCTAATCAAATTCTTATGCAAGAATCCCCCCTGATGGAACTTTATATAATTTCATTTATTACAATACCCCATGACTATAAAAGGAGAACATATAAAACATGCATAAATTAAAGAGAAAATACAAACCTAATGCATGAAAACAAGAAAGAGTGCATGCGCAAATCAATGTTCACATATTACTCCATGATTAAAATTGACCTTAGATATGTATAAAGGACTTAATCAAATTTTCAGTGCCACTTGAATCGCGAAAAAATGATAACTGAGGCAAAAGTTATGCCCTTCGAAGTGAAAATTGCTTTGTTTGACTTCAAAGGCCTGCATAATAAATCTGGAGCATAATCTAAAAATAATACTTGCACCACTAGATCGGGCTTAGAACAAGCTTTCCAACGGTATCTCTTTTTTGAAAAATGAACTGCATATGTTGAAGATACGACCATTTTACTAAAAATGCTCATTTAGGCTTTAAACCAAATATTTTATTAATTTAAAGATTAAAAAATTAATAAAATATTGAGTTGTACCTTCATGGCATGAAAACCGAGGCAACATGGAAATTGAGAGGGCATGAAAATCGAGGCCAAATGGCACAAAAATTGAGGTAGCTCAAAAAATGCTCTAGGCACCCAAAAAATATGGCATGAAAATTTAGGCGTTCGTACGGATTTTTCTGGAAGCATTTTTGTAAATCCCCAAAAACACAAAAAATCATTTTTTAGCAAACCCTATCATATTTCATGTGAAAATAGGGGTTTTCAGGCCTTTGAGCGCACCCATGAGGTCCGTTTTGCACCAGCATGCACCATTTCAGAAATCAAGGTGAAAATTTATCAAAAAATGATGGAAAAACCCTCTGATCTAGCAAAAATATGTCGTAGCTTCAAACCCTCACAAATCTGCTAAACGAAGATGAAAACCAATGAAACAAAAGCCAGTCCTAACTTTTTCCAGTGCTCTAAATCTCTGATCCAAAATGCTCCAGAAATAAACTCAAGGCATGAAACCCTCGAGGAACCCCGAATGTGCTCTGCAGTGAATTTCTCCAAAAATTAAGAAGGGGCTACAAATCAAGGCTCTGATACCATGTTAGTGTTGGGAAAATTATGTCTCAACTTCCAATCTTGTGCCTATATTAGAAAAGACTTGGCAAAAAATGCATCATTTTTTCCCTTACCGCTTTACCGCGACGGTCTGTTCATGCCTTGGCGGTACCGCGGTGAGAAGGATTAGTGGTCACCACCTTACTGCATGCGGTGTTTTCCCTCACCATAGTGGATGCAGTAGGTGGCTCACTGTCTATCACACCAGCTACTGCCGCACCATGGGTAGTGATTTGGCTCACCACAATGGCCACGGTGAGACCGCTAGCAGTCTACTAGGGTAGTCACCTCCCTACTGCGGGGTGGCCTGGTGGCCTCTGCGATAGCACAGTTAACAACTAGCAGTCTTCCAGGGCAATCACCACCATACCGTGGGGTGGCCTGGTGGCCTTCGTGGTAGCATGGTTGACCGTTAGTGGTCTGGGCAAGCGGTCACCACCCTACCGCAGAAGGTTGGCGGTCAGGGTCTGGTAGCGCGATATGACCGCCTACGGTCTACCTGGCCATCACTGCCACACCGTGGGAAGACTTGGAGAGTGTAGTGATAGTGAGGGAAAGGCTGAGGTTGGGTCAAGCAAGCTCACCGCCTTACCGTGATAGGGAAGTTTGAGCTCAGCAATAGCATGGTGGAGTCAAGGAGAGAGCTCAGAGCTCGGTCAACCGAGCTTGACTAAGTTGGACCAAAAGTCAGAGTAGCAAGAAAATGAAAGATGGACATGTGGCTCAATGTCAAACATTCGATTGGTTAAAGGCCAAAATAGTTATTGCAGGCTGAGTTTTTTAGCTGGACAAAACCCGACTAAAGCAAGGAATTAAATGCTTGGGCGGCCCGATGCAATATGAGCATATCGATTACATGATTGGGTGATCGATGCATGAACTTGAAGTTTGCGATTGGTTGAGACATTGATGAGATGTATGACTTATGTAGTCAATTACATTTTCATATATGTAAATCAAAAGGTGATGGTTAAGTGGTATGCTAAGTCAAGTTGAGTGTAATTCATTGTATACTTAGAGAAGTATTGTAACAGTGAAGAAAATAACTTGAATACTGCTGTGAGCTAAAGATCGAAGAGTGAAGACTGAATTATTTGTATGTCATCTTTTATTATTGTAATACAAAAAGTGTCTTTGCTTGGCGTGGTGGGTTTTTTACTTGAAAAGGTTTTCCCATGTAAATACTCGTGTCATCTATGAATGCTTATTTTTCTATTATTTATTTTATGTTGTATGTATACATCTCATAAGTTTTTAAGAAGCTATAGAACTTGTTTTTTCTCTTCTCCTCCATTTTATTAGTGTTAAGAGAAGGTACTTCACACTGCTAGTCCCCTTTCAATTTCCCTTCAAGTGGTGTCAGAGCTTGGCTAGTTGTGTTATCCTTGAAAGAAAGGTCAATTTTTTGTGCTAATACTATTATAGTGGGAGTCTTTCATTGTTAAAACTTGTTTCTATTTGAGATGGCGAGTACATCAGGTAGAGTAGAGATTGAAAAATTCAATGGCAGCAACTTTGAGTTATGGAAACTCAAAATGGAATACTTGCTTATGGATAGAGATCTCTGGGTAGTAGTGTCTGGAACTATGCCACAAAGTATGAAGCAAGAAGATTGGGACCTTGCTGATAGAAAAGAAAGAGGTCTGATAAGACTGAGTCTGGATGATTTTGTACTCCTGAATGTCCATGAGGAGAAGTCTACAACTTCATTATGGAAGAAGCTTGGTGATATTTATCAGGGAAAGTCTCTGGTAAATAAGTTATTCTTGAGGAAGAAGTTGTACTCCTTGAAGATGGAAGAAGGTGCATCTGTTGCAGACCATCTGAACTCGTTTAACATGAGTGTTACTCAGCTGGCATCTGTAGGTGTAAAGATTGAGGAGGAGGATCATTGCATGCTCTTGTTGTGTTCATTATCTACCAGTTGGGATCATCTTGTGATGGCTATTGGAAGTACTACCACTACTTTCAAGATGGAAGATGTTGTTGCCTCACTGTTGTATGAAGAGATGCGAAGGAAGTCTTCAGAGATGGCTAAAGAGGCCCTTGCTGTTTGAGGTAGAATAGAGGAGAAAGGCAAGAAGAAGGACAAGAAGTCCAAATCCAGATCTGCAGGGAGATCAAAGTCTCCTGGTAAAAATTCCAAGGTGAAATGCTAGAACCTGGTCATATCTGAAAGGATTGTAAGGAGAAAAAGAAGAACACTTCAGACAATGAATCTTCTCAAAGTGATGTAGATGCCTTCATTGTAGGCTTGGAAACTTAGGCATCAGATGATGTCTGGCTGGTTGATTTGGGTGGATGCTTTCACATGAAGTCCCATAGAGAATGGTTCTCCAAGTATGAGAAGTATGATGGTGGAAAGGTGTACTTGGAAAGTGATTCAACGTTGGAGATCGTTGGCAGAGGTAGAGTCAAAATTTAGTTTCCTAAAGGGAGAGTCAAAGGTATTGGTGGCGTACTACACATACTAGGTCCGGCTCATAATCTTCTTTATGTTAGTAAGTTAAATGATGTTGGTGTAGAAGTTTCTTTCTCAAGTAAATGATGTAAAATGGCTAGAGGTGCAATGGTGCTGGCTAAGGGTGTTCGTACTGGTACTCTGTACAAGCTGGATGCATGTCCCATTAAATGTAATAGTGCCTCTATAAAGTCAAGCAAAGTAGCTCCTGTAGAGGAAGATGAGGACACTTCTCTTTTTGCAAATGCTTTGGAGGTAAAAATCCCAACAAAGAAGACTATGTTGTGGCATCATAGACTCGGTCACATAGGTGAGAAAGGTTTAAAAAACTTGAAAAATAAAAATATTGTAGAAGGGCTTGATGATTGTAACCTTGAGTTCGATTTTTGTGAACACTGTATTTATGGAAAACAACACCGTGTTTCATTTTACTCAAGTCCTCATAAATCTTCTAGTATACTAGATTATGTTCATTCTGATGTGTTTGGTCCATTTAATGTTCCTTCGTTATCGAAGTCTAGATATTATGTTTCTTTTATTGATGACTGTTCGAGAAGGGAATTTGTATACTTTCTTAAAACTAAATCAGAAGTGTTCAGTCAGCTTAAAGAATTTAAAACTTTGGTAGAGAATCAGATTGGAAGGAAAATTAAATGTTTGAGGATAGACAATGACGGTGAGTTTTGTTCTATATATTTCAAAAGGTATTGCACAAATCATGGAATTAAAAGGCATAAAACAACACCTTATACTTGATAGAATAATGGAGTTGTTGAAAGGTTGAACAGGATGTTGATGGAAAAGGCAAGGAGTATGCTGAGCGGTGTTGTTTTGGAGCAGGGGTTTTGGGTTGAGGCTATGGCTACAACATGTTATCTAGTAAATCATTCTCCTTGCTCTGCTCTTATTGATAAGACACCTTTGGAAGCATGGTCTGGTAAGAAGCCCTCTCTGAGACATGTTTGTGTCTTTGGCTATGAGGCATATGCATATGTGCCAAATGAGAAAAGATCAAAATTGGATAAAAAAGTTGTTAAATGTATCCTCATCGGCTATGACATTGGTGTGAAGGGATACAAGCTTTGGAACCCTGTTACTAAGAAGGTTCTGTACAGTAGAAGCATGATATTTCATGAGATGAAACCTTCAGTAAGTGATCAATAGCTCAAAAAAGATAAAAAAGAAAAGAAGAATGATGCAGTTGAGATTCCTCAAACTCCAGGAAAGGAAGAGCTGCATGGTGTACCTAAGACTGAGGAGAGTCCAAGCAGCTCTAAAAGTTCTAAAGATGAAGAACCACAACCTCAGCTAGTAATAAGATCTACACGAGCAAAATGGCAACCTGAAAGGTATGGTTTCTCAATGTTAGATTCGAACTATGTCTATGCCTTGATTACTAGCACTAATGAGCCTAGGACTATAAAAGAAGCAATCAGCATGTTTGATTTGAATTTTTGGCTGGAAGCCATGAATGAAGAAATGGATTCATTGAAGAAGAATGAAACCTCATTTTTGGTACCATTGCCTAAAGGGCGAAAGCCTATTGGCTGTAAGTGGGTATTCAAAAAGAAGATTGGTCTTGATGGAAGTGTTGAGAAGCATAAGGCAAGGTTGGTTGCAAAGGGATTTTCCCAGATTGAGGGAATTGATTATGGAGATATTTTTTCCCCTGTACCAAAGCTGACATCTATCAAATTTTTGTTGTCATTGGAAGTAGTGTAAGATTTAGAAATTGAGTAGATGGATGTGAAGACAATGTTTCTCCATGGTGAGCTAAAAGAAGAAATTTATATGTCCCAGCCTAAGCACTTTATTGAAAAAGGTAAACAAAATTTGGTTTGTAAGTTACAAAAATCTCTCTATGGTTTGAAGCAGCCTCCTAGAATGTGGTACCAGAAATTTGACACTTTTGTATTGTCTATGGTATTTGTGAGATCAAAATCTGATCATTGTGTTTATTGTAAATCTAAAAATGATCGTGTGCTTGTTATTACACTATATGTGGATGATATGTTGTTCATAGGAAATAACAAGTCTATGATTTTTGATCTTAAATCTTAGTTGTATGCAAAGTTCAAAATGAAAGATCTAGGTGCAACAAGGTACATTCTGGGAATGGAGATAACCAGGGACAAAACAAGTAGAAAGATTTGGGTAAGTCAGAGTAAGTATGTGAATACGATTCTAGAGAGATTTGGTATGAATGACTGCAAACAGCTAGTTGTTCTAGTTATGCAGGGAACAAAACTATCTATTGAAGACTGTCCAAAGTCTGCTACTGAGATGGAGGACATGACTAGGGTGTCGTATGCAAGTTTTGTTGGCAATTTCATGTATGCGATGGTCTGTACAAGGCCAGATATTACCCAAGCAGTGGGAGTTCTCAGCCGGTTTATGGAAAATCTGGGAAGATTACATTGGGGTGTTGTGAAGAGAGTGTTTAGATAGTTGAAGGGGACTTCAGAGTATGCTTTGTGTTACCATGGCAGTTTGGTTGCATCACAGAGAACACTTAGCATTCATGGATATGTTGATTCTGACTAGGCAGGGGACATTGACAACAAGAGATCCACCAGTGGATACACGTTCATGTTAAATGGTGGAGAAGTCATTTGGATGAGCAAGCGATGAGTTGTAGTTGCTTTATCCACTATTGAGGCAAAGTACACGACAACCACTCATGCCTACAAGGAAGCACTTTGGTTGAGTCGTTTGTGTTCGGATATTGGTTTTAACGCAGGGTAGATTACTATTTGATGTGACAGTCAGAGTGCCATATGTTTGGCAAAGAACCTAACTTTCCATGCCAGGACAAAGCACATTGATGTACAATATCACTTCGTGAGGAACATGGTTGAAGATGGAAAGGCCTATCTTGAAAAGGTCGACACCTTGAAGAATGTTGTAGATGCATTAGCAAATCCAGTAAGCACATATAAGTTCAGATGGTGCACACAATCGATGGGCCTTGGGGCCTATGATCGTCAGTAATTTTTGAAGTCTAGAGGAAGCTGAAAGTCTTCACCAAGTGGGAGCTTGTTGGGAAAATTATGTCTCAACTTCCAGTATTGTCCCTCTGTCAGAAAAGACTTGGAAAAAAATGCATCATTTCTGCCCTTACCACTTTACTGTGGCAGTTTGTTCATGCCTTGGTGGTACCATAGTGAGAAGGATTGGTAGTCACCACCTTACCGTGCACGATGTTTTCCCTCACCACGGTGGCCATGGTAGGTGGCTCACTGTCTATCACGTCAGCTACCACTGCACCGTGGGTGGTAAATGGCTCACCGTTGTGGTCATGGTGAGACCGTTGGCGGTCTGCCAAGGTAGTCACCACCCTACTGCGGGGTGGCCTGGTGGCCTCTGCAGTAGCATAGTTGACCACTAGCGGTCTACCAGGGCAGTCACCGCCCTACCATGGGGTGGCCTGGCGGCCTCTGTGGTAGCACAGTTGACCATTAGTGGTCTCGATGAGCGGTCACTACCCTACCGTGGAAGGTTGGTGATCAGGGTCCGGTAGCACAATATGACTACCTATGATCTACCTGGCCATCATCACCACACTACAGGAAAGGCCGAGGTCAGGTTGAGAAAGCTCACCACCTTACCATGATAGGGAAGTTTGAGCTTGGTGGTAGCACGGTGGAGTTAGGCAGAGAGCTCGAAGCTTGGTCAACCGAGCTTGACTGAGTTGGACCAAAAGTTAGATCAGCAAGCGAATGAAAGATGGACACATGGCTTAGTGTCAAACATCCGATTGGCTAAAGGCCAAAATAGTTATTACAGGCCAAGTTTTTCAACTAGACAGAACCTGACTAAGGCAAGGAATTAAATGTCTGGGCAACCCGATGCAATCTGAGCAGATCGATTATGTGATTGGGTGATCAATGCATGAACTTGAAGTTTGCAATTGGTTGAGACATTGAATGAGATGTATGTCTTATGCAGTCGAGTACATTTTCATATATGTAAATCAGAAGGTGATGGTTAAGTGGTATGCTAAGTCAAATTGAGTGTAATTCATTGTATACTTAGAGAAGTATTGTAACGGTGAAGAAAAATAACTTGAATGCTGATGTGAGCTGAAGATCAGAGAGTGAAGACTGAAGTCTTTGTATATAATCTCTTATTACTATAATACAAAAAGTGTCTTTGCTTGGTGTGGTGGGTATTTTACCTGAAAAGGTTTTCCCACGTAAATACTTGTGTCATCTGTGAATGCTTATTTTTCTGTTATTTATTCTATGTTGTATGTATACATCTCAAAAGTTTTTAAGAAGCTATAGAACTCATTTTTTCTCTTCTCCTCTTTTGTATTAGTGTTAAGGGAAGGTATTCTGCACTGCTAGTCCCCTTTCAGTTTCCCTTCAGTTAGAAACCAAGATCAGACATGCAAACCAAAAAATACCTTCCACAAGAGAAAAACAAAAAAAGAAAGAGCAATTTGCATGAACATTTGCAAATGAATTGTATTCAAGAATTAAGAAATTACAAAAGATGAATTTCTTTATAAAATAAAAGTATGCAAAACCCTAAAGGTAAAACCTAATGTTGATCGAAATGAGCTCAACTAAATAAAGTTTACTTATTAATTAAGTAAACTAATTATTACCTAAGTAAACTTAATATAGTGTAATTAAATAATCAATTACACCAATACCCTCCCTTAGTGTAATTAAATAATCAATTACACCAATACCCTCCCTTAAGTGCAACTTAGGGAGACTAAAAAGAAGATCAGACATGCAAACCAAAAAATACCTTCCACGAGAGAAAAACAGAAAAAGAAAGAGAAATTTGCATGAAGATGTGCAAATGAATTGTATTTATGAATTAAGAAATTACAAAAGATGAATTGCTTTATAAAAGAAAAGTATGCAAAACCCTAAAGGTAAAACCTAATGTTGACCTAAAATTAGCTCAACTAAATAAAGCTTACTTATTAATTAAGTAAACTAATTATTACCTAAGTAAACTTAATAAAGTGTAATTAAATAATCAATTATACCAACACCCCCCCTTAAGTGCAACTTAGGGAGACTAAAAAGAATGCACCTAATGCTAGGATGAATGCATGAAAGCATGAATGGGTCCTGGCTACAAGGCCATGTTAGGTACCCATGTACAAATGAAATGAATGGGAAAGAGTAGAAAACCCAATGGGACAAAACCCCCACTTAATGAGATGACCTATTGTAAAGAAGCACTAGAATCCTGAATCTGGAAAGCTTGAGGAAAGATACTTTTGTTTACGAGAAATCATATGAGAGTCACTGAAGGACTCAGACGGAATCATGATAAAGCAACAACAGACCCGATGCCAAGGAACATTGGAAAACTCACAAACTGGAACAACCCTGGAATCTATTATGCAATATTAGATGAATAAATGAATCCCCCCATAAGAGGGAATGATACGATGAAAGAATCTGGAAGCTTTGTGTATCTTGATGTCGATGCCAAATTATGACTAAAATTGATCCATAGGAGCAAGTACCATGAAGATTCTGGAACATTAACAATAAAATGAATGGCCCTCAAACTGAGATGTGACCCGATGTGAATCTGATGTGATTCAAGATCATTAACCATAGGCTCTCAATCTGAGATGTGAACCGATGCAAACCAAAATGTGTCAAGCTTTGAGCAAGATGTGACCAAAAGAAACTACAAAATCCAGATACAACTCATGCAATTTTTCATCAATATGAAGATGAGATCAAAGTGCATGCAATGCAACTACACTCTAGTCAAATTATTATGCAAGAATCCCCCTTGATAAAATTTTATATTCATTTATTACAATACCTCATGATTATAAAGGAGAACATACAAAACATGCATAAATTAAAGAGACAATGAAAACCTAATGCATGAAAAAAAGAAAGAGTGCATGCACAGATCAATGTTCACATCTTCCTCCATGATTAAAATTGACGTTAGATCTATGTAAAGGACTAAATCAACTTTCTGGTGTCACTTGAATCGCGAAAAAATGATAATCAAGGCAAAAGCTATGCCCTTCGAAGTGAAAACTACTTTATCTGACTTCAAATGCCTGCACAATAAATCTAGAGCATAATCTAAAAAGAATATCTGCACCACTAGATTAGGCTCAGAACTAGCTTTCCAACAGTATCTCTTTTTTGAAAAACAAACTCTGTATGCTCAAGATACGACCATTTTACTAAAAATGCTCATTTAGGCTTTAAACCAAATATTTTATTAATTTAAAGATTAAAAAATTAGTAAAATATTGAGTTGTACCTTCATGGCACAAAAATTGAGGCAACATGGAAATCGAGAGGGCATGAAAATCGAGGCCAAATGGCACGAAAGTTGAGGTAGCTCAAAAAATGCTCTAGGCACCCAAAAAATATGGCATGAAAATTTAGGCGTCTGTATGGATTTTTCTAGAAGCATTTTTATAAATCCCCAAAAACACAAAAAATCATTTTTTAGCAAACCCTGTCATATTTCATGTGAAAATAGGTGTTTTCGGGCCTTTGAGCACACCTATGAGGTCCATTTTGCACCAGCATGCACCATTTGAGAGATCAAGGTGAAAATTTATCAAAAATTGATGGAAAACCCCTCTGATCTGGCAAAAATCTGTTGTAGCTTCAAACCCTCACAAATCTGATAAACGAAGATGAAAACCAATGAAACAAAAGCCAATCTTGACTTTTTCCAATGCTCTAAATCTCTGACCCAAAACGCTCTAGAAATAAACTTAAGGCATGAAACCCTCGAGGAACCCCGAATGTGCTTTGCAATGAATTTCTCCAAAAATTGAGAAGGGGCTGCAAATCAAGGCTCTGATACCATGTTAGAAACCAAGATCAGACATGCAAACCAAAAATACCTTCCACAAGAGAAAAACATAAAAAGAAAGAGCAATTTGCATGAAGATTTGCAAATGAATTGTATTAAAGAATTAAGAAATTACAAAAGATGAATTGCTTTATAAAAGCAAAGTATGCAAAACCCTAAAGGTAAAACCTAATGTTGACCGAAAATTAGCTCAACTAAATAAAGCTTACTTATTAATTAAGTAAACTAATTATTACCTAAGTAAACTTAATAAAGTTTAATTAAATAATCAATTACACGAACAAGTAGATGAAGGTTTTTGTTAGATCTCATAAGAATTAGAGGTTTTTGGATGTGATATACCTCCCTACATTGAAGAAGAAGAAGAAGAGAAGAAAGAAGAATCAACAAAGGCCCTTAAGACCCTAGAAAAGTATGTTTAGAAGAACCATTCTATAGATCAAACCATTGGAGATAAGAATGTAGGTGTAATGACTAGAAGAAGGCTTACAAAAGAAAGTGAGAAAGTAAATTTTTTTTTAATTTCAAAGGTAGAGCCCAAGAACTTTGTTGATGCTAGCAAAGATGAAGGTTGGATGGAGGCAATGGAAGAAGAATTGAACTAGATAGAAAAGAATCTGACATGGGAGTTGGTTCCTAGACTAGCTAATAAAAATGTGATAGGAAAAAAGTGGGTAATCTGAAAAAAGATGAATGAAGATGGTGAAGTTGTGCAGAATAAAGCTACATTGGTATGTAAGGGTTATTCACAAGTCAAGAAGGTACTGATTTTGAAGAGAATTTTTCTCCGATAACTAGAATAGAGGCAATAAGGATGTTTCTTCCCTTTGTTGCTCATAAGAATTTTAAAGTCTATCTAATGGATGTCAAGTCAGCCTTCTTGAATGGTGACTTAGAGGAAGAAGTATATATTGAGCAACTAGATGGTTTCTAGCTATCAAAAGATTTGGACATGGTATGTAGACTCAAGAAAGATTTATATGGACTCAAGCAAGCTCCCAGAGCTTGGTATGCTCAGTTCTAAATAAGTACTTACTTCAACATCGAGGTTTCAAGAAAGGTACTACAAATAGTAATCTTTACATCAAGGTTGAGGAAGACAATATTTTGATAGTTGTTGTATATGTTGTTGATACCATCTTTGGTGGAGATGATAATATGTGTAAGAGGTTAGCAAAAGATATTTAGAAATATTTTGATATGTATATGATTGGTGAGTTGTCTTTCTTCCTTGGGCTTCAATTTGTTCAACTAGATGATGGTATCTTTATTTCTCAGGCTAAGTATGTTAAAGAGATGTTGAAGAAGTTTTCCATGGAGGATTCCAAACTAGTAAGTACTCCCATGGTTATTGGTTGTCATTTAAGCAATACTGATGAGTCACTTGAGGTTGATTAGACTCTTTATAGGTCTATGATTGAAGGCTTATTCTACTTGACTACTTCTAGAACTGATATTATGCATGCAGTATGTTTAGTTGCCAAATATTAAGTTAATCCTAAGCAAACTCATGAGAAGGCAATGAAAAGAATATTCAAATATTTGAAGGGAACTTTGGATTATACCTTGTGGTATAAGAAGGATGATAAATTTTCTTTGAGTTCCTATACTAATGTTGATTGGGAAGGATGTGTGGATGACTAGAGAAGCACCAGTGGAAATGCATTTTTCTTAGGAGATAGACTGGTCTCTTGGTTCAGTAAGAATTAGGACCTAGTGTCCTTATCCATAGAAAAATCTGAGTATATTTTTGTAACATCTTGTTGCACCCAAGTACTTTGGATGAAGTAGACTTTGAAGGACACAAAGTTGGTATATGATGAACCTATTCCCATATTATGTGATAATACCAGTATAATAAATATTTCCAAGAATCTAGTGATGCATTCAAGAACCAAACATATTTCTATCTGGTATCACTTTCTAAGGGAGAAGGCTATAGAGCAAGAATTCATATTGGAGTATGTGCCTACTATGGATCACATTGCATATATCTTCAATAAGGTGCTTTCAAAGGATATTTTTGAGTATCTATGGTAGAATTTAGGGGTTATTGCCGCTCCTTTTTCTAACTAGATGCATATAGATGGTGCATCTATCCAAGGGGACAAATTCATGTCATATCCTTTTTCTCCTAGATTAGTGTGTGCTACCTCTCAAGGGGAGTAGGTAGTTGGATGGTTTCTGCTAACGGGGGGAGCATACATAACTATTTGAAGGAAAAATATAGTTGTTGAGGATGTGTTGGTGATTGAAGACCTTTTTCCCTTTTTCCTTGATGTCAAAGGGGGAGAATGTGTGGGTGTGCGTTTTGATCAATGCCAAAGGGGGGGATTGTTGGCATTGGTTATCATTAATCTCAACACTCAGTTTGGGTTATCATTAATGCTTGTGTCTACACTTAGTTTGGGTTGCATTGGTGATTATAGTTGTATGTTGTTGATACTCTATGATGATATGTTCATGATTGAATGCCATGCCTTTGATGTTGTTGATGTTCATGGTTGGATGTCATACCTTTTTTCATGGCAAGTAAATATGTATTGATTTTGGTTGCTAGATTAGAAGAGATGATATCATGATGATATATTAAGATGAGGATTAGACACATTAAGATGATGATTAGAAGCATTATGATGAGGATTAGAAGTATTAATATGAGGATTAGAAGTTGGAGAGATGTTGTCGATGGTCTCTAGTATATTTTATGCTCTCTCTTGTTATTCTTGAGGAAGTATGTGTTTCTACAAGGATGCTCTAGTCTTTGCATGTTGGTGAAATGTTTTGTCCCAAGAAGTTGTGTTGAAGATTGTTTGGGAGAATTCTCCGCATTCCTCTACCTTTGAAGATGTGGACTTGTGGTTTTGGATTTAGTGTTTATGTTCTATGGATGTTGCACTCCTATATTTTTAGGTCATCGGTGTTGTCATGGAGGTTTTTAGTTATTACAGTGGGTTGGAAGTTTTGTTGCTTGTCAAGATTTGTCTAAAAAAATGCTTTGAGTTTCTTCCCATTTATTTTTCTACTCATGTGACTTGATGGACATTATCTTAGTGTTTTTGCAGTGTCTCAATATAGTTTTCATGTGTTGGTGTTTACCACAAGTTGGTCTATTAATGTTCCATCTCATGGTTTTGTATTTTGTACTTCCAAGATGAAGTTTTCTATTGTTGTGGCCATTTATGGCATGAAAGTACAAAATAAATGTTTGGAAGTATTGTTGGATGTTCATGGAACATCTCTTTGTGATTCGTACATTAGTGGTTGATCTCTTTGGTGTAGCATTGTGTTTAAGTTGGAATTTTAGGTAATTTGTGGATGTTTGGCCAATAGGGCTTGTTCTCTTGCTTGTGATATGTTCTTGGACATCTATGCCATTATTTGATGTTGTGTCAAGATTTATTTAGGTTCTAACCTATCTTTTTGAGAACTACATTGAGTAAATTTAGTTGAGTGTATGTTTTTGGGCTGATTGGTAATGTCATGCTACACATTTCATCTATAAGTTTCCCTATTGTCAACTTGGGTTGTTATGCCCCAACATACATCTATTTTTTGGGATCACATTGGAAGATGTAGGGTGATCCCACAAAGCTGGTTTACAATTTTTCAGAGGAACTATTTTTTACTGAAATCACATATTTTTAGAAAATATAATGATTTAAGCCTTAAAAAGTTCCATTTTAAGGATTCCAATTGAAGAGGGTTTGATCAAACCACCTTAGATCAAAGCCCCTTAGATAGAACCTCACTAGTTTTAAACCATACCTATAAATGAGTCTCCTTTACACCTATCAAAATGCTGATAAAAAATCACTTTTGATTTACCTTTTGGGGGATCAAATGAATTAATTTAAAATTTATTTAAAATAATTATGGTATGCCTCATAAAGATCTATCCAATGAATATAATTTTAATATGTTTTGGTTTTATTATCTATATTTTTTTTTTTTAGTTTTATTGAACATAGGTTTTTCACCGAAAATCAAGCTCTCTGTTCTGCACATGTGGAAAAATAGTAGATTATCAAAATAAAATTTTAAAAAATATGCTCGAGCTAGGTATTGATGTCCTTGATCCATTAAAAAAATAAATTGGATTTCGATACATGCAGAAAAAGTTATTTTGTATACAGTCCACCTATGTCTGAATTGTAATTGGTTTGACTTCGAAACTTTATTGAGGAAAAAATATTCAATAAAACACTATAAAACCAAATGAAAGTGCTAGATATCGTAGTCACAAATCTAAATTCAAAAAAAATAGAATTTTATCCTTCATACAAAAAAAATTATGTTGTATACGGTGAGCACACTCCTTAAAAATACTATTTTTTTTTAAAAATAGTTTTCGAAGGAGATGGAAAAATAAGTGCAATCTGATTCCAAAAAAAATGAAATAAATATTTAGAATCTATAGAAAAAATGTCACAAATCAATAGTTTTTCATCATCTTCAAATTCCTCACGGTTTAGCTGCTGTAGGAGCCCGAAAGTTAAGATTTAGTTAAAAAAAATTAGTTTGGTGTCCAGTTTGCCCAAAAATTGTAAACCACTATTGTGGGATCACCCTGACATCAACATAATAAGTTTTTTTTATCCTCTTTATCTCATGGATAGGACCACATTATATTTTTGTGGCCGACTTGTTGGAATTATTGTTTATCTTCTATTCTAGCCAACCTAATTGGTGTTTTGTGATCTTGTGAAGGATATAAATCAAAGAATAAATCAGTTGCAAAGTTGAGTGAATGTGTGGTGGTGTGCGAGTATGGAATGATACAGTGAGTTGTGGAAAATAAATATTAGATTATTTTTAATGCCTCAACCAACAAAGTTTATTATTGACATATGTTGTAATTTCTCAATCTTCATGTATCCTACTATTAGACAATGAGTCTCTTCAATAGGTCCTTGTAATTTGTATCTTTCCCTAGGGCTATGTGCCTCAGTACTATAAGTCTTTTGTATCTTTCCCTAATGTTGTACACCTTAGCTTGCAAGTCCATCAGGGAGTAGTGTGCTTCATTAGGCTATGAGCCTCAAAACAAATTGTAATTCTATAAGCAATGAGCTTCCTATACTATGAGATTTCTCACTATGGTGTTTATGTTCTTGGGTTTTCCATGTAAATATGGTGTTATCTTGCGCATGTGTGTCCATTGTCCTTACTTTCATTATTGTTGATTTGATTAAGTGTTGTTGATCTATTTATAAGTTCTTGATCCTATTAAAAGTCTAAATTGGGATTTTGCTGAAGGGTTTAAGTTTTTATAGATACTAATTCACCCCCCTCTCAATATCCGGGTGTGTTCAACAAGGGGAACATAAAGTGCTTCTATTTTTATCAAAAAATATATAGAATTGTGTGTTCTCCCCATTAAAAATATTTTTTAAGTATCCCAAAAAAAATTATAGTGAAGTTAGCTCTAACATTATGTAGTTTATGTCTAATATTTTATATATATAAAAAAAAAATTACTAATTTTTGAAGTGGATAAATATTGAAAAATAAAAAAAATGAGCATGGTCTCCTTTAGTTTTTGAAAACTAATAAAAAATTATTATTCTTTATATGTATAAAATATAGTCTAGAATGTAATGTTTTTTAAAAGTTAGATGAGTGAATTAAAAAGGAGACTAAAACACAATACATATGGTTTCATAAAAAAGGGAAGAGGCCAAGAAAATAATTTGAAGATGGAAACCTTTATATATTTGAATTTTAAAAAAATTACATGGTTAGAAAGGTAATCTAGAGCTAGATTTTATCATGGCATTTTTTGAAATCAGTATAAAAAATATGTAAACATGATGGAGAACACACTCAAAATTTAGTTGCTTTCCTATATTTTGTCAAAAACATGTCCTTAGACATTGGCATGCAAGTCCAAACTTTTGGGGTGGATTCTCGAGGAAAATACAACCCAAAGGGTTAGTTGTTTCTAAATAAAGAGATAACATGAGTACATTATAATGTGCTCATATTTTATTGTATATAGAAAGGGATTGGGTAACTCATTTTTACTTTCATGGCTTATAAGATGCAATTACATTATAATGTACACACATCATATGCTATTTGGATCAAAAAGTGGTTTTGGCCACTTTTGGGTCCCTCATCTTTGTGAACATGACTAGGTTTGAGGTGTAAATGAATATTTATGTGTGCTTGTGATTTGGGAAACTATGTCTTGTATATGTGCATTTTCAAACTCTAATGACACTTTTGCAACTTAAAAAAAGAAAGTAAAGTCTAAATTTTAAAGGGAGAAAAGTTTAACTCTACGAGTTAGAAGAATTTGGAGGAAGCTAAATTGTGCATTCCTTAGTGAGTTCATAGATACCAAGGCATTTCAACCAATATAAGTCAAGACATATCCAAAACTCTTAGACCTTAAAAAATAAAATTAAGGAAAACTTAACCACAATGAAAACATTGCAATCTCAATTGACCCACAATGAAAATATTGCAACCTCAATTGATCCTACCTAGACCAAGAATGCAAAAATAAAATGGAAATATGTAATAAACATATACAAAAGGGTTGCCTAATTTTGAAAATGTAGAGGCATGTTGTGAAGGTTATAATAAGGTCTACTTTGACTAAAATTCAATAGTCTTTTTAAAAATTATTGGTAAAGTTACCTACATTAGCTAACTTTTAGAAAGCAAAAGAAAACAAAACATTTTAGATCATGAAATATGTATATCTTTTATAAATTATACTCAACAAAGTTTTCTCATTATCTACAAGGAATTTAATAAAATGATGTGTCAATATAAAAAAAAGCTATTATTCATTAGTAAAATCGAATAATTTTCCTTTTTAAATGTGGTAACCTACTATTAAAATTATGATATATATATATATATATGTGTGTGTGTGTGTGTGTGTGTGTGTCGGTCCCGAAGGGTCGGGTGGGAGGCAACCCCTGGCAATCCCCCACCCAAGGCGCCCCTTTGCCATAGTAGGGTGGGGTCGGTGGGGTTGGTTTCGGGTGGGTGGGAACTCTAGTGGAGGTAGATTATTGTTGATACATATACACACACATACACACATATATAGTTAGTTTATATAATACAATAATAATTAAAATTATTTTTATAAATAATTAAAAAATTAAAATTGCAGTTTGTTATTCTGTTTTAATCACTAAAATATTATTAGTAGATTGTTTTGGAAATAAACGTTTTCATATTGCAAGTTGGAATATGTAATGATAGATGATTCACTAGTATAAAGTGTATAAATAATTATGTTTATAGTATTTATAACTCAACCCACTTCATACTATCTTGTAAAAGAAACTTTTGCACAATTTAATTCTTTGTGAATTAGATAAGTAAATTAATCATACACCCAACTTTAAATAAAAGAATGGTTATCAAATCACAACAAGAATCAAATGCAAATTTGACTATCTATTATAAAGACACAAAATATTGATCAATGATAACAAGAATTTTATCTATTTTTATTTTTTTTTAAATAATGATTAAAAAATAATAAAGAGAAAAGAAACATAAATATATGAGAATATATAACTTCCATACATCTTTTATTGAAAAATAATTATTTTTATATTATCCATAACTCAATCCACTTTACTATCATTAAAAAGAGAGAATTGAACATTATTTATTCTTTTATCAATTACACAACCAAATTAAGTTATGCTTACTAAATCATTAACTAGAATCATGGGTGCATGCATGAAAAGAATCCAATATTATAGATGATTGTAAAGTTAATTGTTAGTTATAGAAATGATGAAAGGAATCCAATGTTATGGATGATTGTAAAATTGATTGTTAGTTATATTAAAAGTTACATATATTAGTAACAATAAAGTAATAATAAAATATAAAGAATAATTATTTTGGCAAGCCAGTGAAGTGAGATCGAAGCAATGATTATGGGCCCTTGATTGGAGTTAAAAAGACAAGACTATCCCCACACTTACATATCTTGAATTAAATAATTAGTGTGTAGTGTAGCTGTTTGGGTTTACTAAGAAACCAATCGACCAATTTCTGAAGCCTTAACAGACCAGTTAAGCTACAGTTAAGTGATCGTGAGAGTTTATATGACCGTTAGCAACCACCATGGAAGATGAATATGTGAATGAATGATGGTTGAGCTTTGAAGGATGATAACCAGACAACAACATGGAGACATCGAGAAGTTTGGATCATCATGAGGAATCATAAAGGATTTTACAAGGGAGAAAGCATGAGAGCAAAGTTATAATTCACTTTCCACATGGAAAATGGAAGCTGTGGGAAGTTCTCTTCAGAAGGCTCCAAGGTTGCAATCAAGGAGGCTTGCTCTAAACCAGGCACCTGAGGTGACATGCTCAATGATAATACTTCAAAAATGTATATCTTTGTTTAGATCCAAAGCAATCCAGAAACTTCTGTAGTTAAGGATTTCACAAATATAAGATTTGTAAACATCTAAGATTTTGATCAAAAGAGAAAGTCATTAGAATACAATTGGAGAAGATAGTCGAAGATTAAAGGAACAACAGAATAGTTATTCCTGTAAAATGAAGATACAAATGTGATTAAATGAGATTAAATGATGGATGGAATGTTCAAGTGAGTAAAAAGATGGTATTTCAATGATGAAAAGATTACAACTAATGCTCATACTTCTTTAGGTAGATTCTTATCTTTGCAAAAGATAACATGTATCTAGATAAATTTAATTCAATTCATGTATAAATGGATTTAAGTAAATTAAATTAAATGTATAGAAAATAAAAGTTTATTAATATTCTTTATAAACATGGTTTAGGTGGATGAAGATGGGTTTTCAAAAATGTGTAATATCTATTTACAAAATCTTTATGAGAAGAAATTTTTTCCTCAAGAATATATATGTCAAGTCATAAAGAAGAGAGAATGTAAACACATAGTCTCATAATGAGTGATGAAGTAGGTCTCTCGACACCAAACAATGTATCTTCCTTTCAAAAGAGGGAAACTGTATGTGCAATTGCTGAATTCCCACTCCAAAGATGAAATAAAGAAGGGTAACATGATTGAATGTCTTTGAAAAATACCCACATTTCTCGAAGCCAATTCTTAGTGGTGTTAACATATAATCAAGAGTCCTATGTACAACAATAGAAGATGACATCTCAAGAGAAAGTATAGTTGAACATAGAATAGGTGCCAAAGAAGATGATAATATAGTTTTTTGAGCATTGTCATCAAGATGAAAATAGGTCCTCAAGAGTGTCCTTCAAATCTTTCTTTTGAGTTTCAACAAATAGAAATTAAATATCTATCTAGTAAGAACCCCAATGTGGTATATTTGGAAAACATGAATGATCTCACTAAAAAGTGTCATTCTTTTTAACTTAAGACAACTCTAAACCTTGTAGAAGTAGGAGGAGGTAAAATATTAGTGCATGTCTCTATAGATTAATACTTAAAATGAATACATTTATCATATAATGATCTACTTGCATTAGTGGTGTGAGTATGAATGGTTATAGGTGGGTCATTAGAAGAAAAATGAGGATAACTTGTTGTCTTGGTATCATCAACATGTACAAGGTTCTCTAAGAAAAAAATGAACATTTAAATGTAGATTCAAGATCTACATATATCTACTCGGTTATGGCCCAAGTAGTCACACAACCTCATATGCTCTATTTAATACAAAATATCTTGAAAAATAGTGATATTGATGAATCTATAGATTTAGTCCTTTGTGTTTGATCATGGAATATTTTATTTAGGATCACTTGTTTTAAGAATGAATATAATGACATAGCATAATAGATCCTACTTGATGTAGTCAGTCTTGATCCCCTCTCTCTAGAATAGATAATTCTCATTATTTAATGTGACGATAGTAGGGTGAACATAAATTCTATACCATAAAATATACCAAAAATAAAATCTAGATTAGTGAAATCAAAGGCTACAAAGTTAAGCTATAAAATGAAAAACTATGATGGTGAGGGAGAAAGGTTAAGAATGGACAACATTTCAATGTTAGTGATGATGCTAACACATTGTAAAATTTTGAAAATCAATATAAATCTGCTGCTTTGTGTTAGCATCATTTCAATATAAGTCTCTATTTACAATATTTAGTAGAAATTAATTGAGACGTTATGTACTACTACTCATTTAGCATAGAGGCATGGTTGATGTTGAAAGAGTATGTTTTAGTCATAAAAGAATTGGACACGGCATAAGATTTTGATCACTACCATCTAATAATCTTATTTTTCAAGGGCCATGTTTTTAATGTGCTTGAGACAATTGTATGATTTTCTAATAAAGTTGAGAGGTCCAAGTGGCTAAAAAAGAGAAATTTTTGAGTGAGATTCTAAGGTAATATGGATTATTAGTCTTATTTCATATTTGGAATTTTTATAACACTATTATAAAATGGTTGTATCCTCTTAGGACTAGGACATGCAAGGTGTGCAACACCTACTCCTAAAAACCACATCATGATTCACCTTGACATAAGCCCATACACACATAATGTTTACCACTTGACATTAACTTTAAAAAACACACCCAATAATAAAATATAGGAGAAGACACCCCTAACCACCTTGTAGTTGTGGTCTAGTGGTGAATTTATCTTTATAATATTTACTAAAGACTTAGTTTCTCTTAACTTGTAAAGAGAGAAGTGTGGATCTACACATTATTTAATCAATTGAAATCCAATTTGATATAGCATGTTATCTACACACTAAAAGATACATTAGATGCCTAATATAATACTATCTTATCAAATATATAGTGCAAACAAGTATTTGCTCATAATAGAAGAAACCACAATTAGAAATATTATTTTTAGATATGTAGCTTTAAGATAATTAAACTCCATATAAACCTTACATCAAAATAACATCATAATTTTTCTTTAAGTAATATAGCTCTTTTGATTTTATTTAAAAAATAAAAAAATCTTAATATTTTAATAATTCAAAATAGATAACATAAAGCATAAATGTTTCTAAAAATAACATTTCGGCAAAGCTCTAATTAAAGAATAGTTCGTACTACAAAATACTCAATACATGAGTAGACCTTACAAGAATTGTGCTTGGTACCAAGTATATGCAAGTTTGAGGTTTTAATTAAGATACCGAAGATATGAAGAAACTTGCATGAAATTATCATGAGAGATGGGTTCTTGTGAACCACTACTCATGAAACATGGATCAATGATTTTGACTCGAAACACTACACAATAAAATTCTGATAACAATATCATAATTTGACATGCTGTGGAAAATACCTCCTATTTATCAATTGCATGAAATTGTTATGTATAAATAAAATATAAAATTTATGATTGACCTTACATATCCAACAAATTTTTCATAATAATTACCTATTTGAAATTACCTTTCGAAGAAGGATGCTGGTTGCATGAGCTCTGCTAGGGTTTTGTGTTTTCTAAGGTCATTTGTGGCCCCTTCTGCATCATATTGCGCTTCCTACGCAGGAAATTGTTTCCTTCATTGAGTATGGCCGCATTTACTGTGATTTTAGGGGTTTATTATGCCTTCAACCAGTACTAACCCAGCAATTCATGCTGGTGTTAATGGTTCATTGGTGCAGTTTAATGGCTCCCCCACCAAACAAACGCCCTCGTAAATTTGTTCTGAAAGTCTTTCACGAGGTAAGTATTCTGATGCCCCTACTGATGTAGTTTTACCTTTACTTGATTTTGATTTTGCATGCCAATGGCTCGAACAACACACCCTTGTGGGTTATTTTGTTGGGAGGACTCCCCCCGAAAGTGTGCTGAAAGATTGGGTCAGCAAGGCCCAGGTCCCTCATGGGGTCCGCCTTGATATGGTCCAAAATCTGACCAAAGGCTTTTTTTTGTTTCGCTCTGCGGAAGTTAGTCATGTCCAAGCTATTTTGGGTCATGGACCCTGGTATGTCCGGTCCTCCTTGTTGGTTTTCCAGGCATGGACCCGAGATTTTGCTATCTCAAAAGACACCAAAATGCGTGTTCTGGTCTAGATTGAGTTTCCTAGGTTACCTTTGCCATGCATACCCTTCTTGAACCATATTGCTTCCTCTTTGGGGAGGGTTGTTTGTATCGAACCTGATAGGTTCTTCCAAGCCCGTCCACAGAAGAGGGTTTGTGTGGAAGTTGATTTATCCAAAGATTTGAAAGAGTCTGTAGACATTCAAATTGGTGCTATTAGACACACCCAAAAAGTCATGTATTTCAATCTACCCAACATGTGCTATCGGTGCCAGTCAGCTGACCACAAGATCAAGGACTGCCCTTTGACAGTTCCTCGTACATCTTCATAGTCATGGGATGTTGAAAATCCTCGTCCAGCAGAGCCTTCTGCTAAGGTTAAAACAAAATGGACTACGGTTTCAAATCGAAAAAATAAGTCGTCTGGTTCTGGGTCAACTCCCAAGGCCCCTAAACTAACCAAAATAGTTTCAAACCCTTCAGAGAATGGGACAACTGCTCCCTCAGGAGCCACTTCTATTGTTTTACAACCTAGGTCAAAGGCCACGCCTCAGCCTACTATTGTTTTATGTGATCAACCCGCTTTTTCTTCCGCAACGGGAACTCAACGGTGGTCTCGTAGCCCATCTCCACCACCAGAAGAAGGAGAATATGTGCCTAAAAAATGGAGGTTTTCTCCTTCTATACAGATGGGTTCCATTCCACAAGAGTTTTTGAAGAATAGCTTCTCTTCCCTATGTGAAGAAGACATGGATTCTGCAAGTATGGAAGATTTTCATCCATGAATTTTATCTCATGGAATGTCCAAGGTCTAATTGACCTCTCTAGGAAGTATTCTGTTAGGAATACTTTGCAGAAATACCCAGGGATTGAAGTGCTTTGTCTCTAAGAAGTTAAAATTTTAAGTTTTTTGCTCGCTTTGGCTTGTCGCTCTATTTGGCTAACTAGTACTATGTTTTGTACTTTGCATGAGGTTGGTCATGGTGGAGCTGCCACTCTTTTGGCCCCATGATTGCATTTTTGCATGGTGGACATGGGGTTGACCCCTCCTAACGGGTAGTCTAGGTTCTTCTCAATATTGAGAATCATTCCTTCAGGATTATTAATGTTTATGCCTCTAATGATGTTGTGGAGCGTTGCCTGCTTTGGTGCTGGATTGTTGATTCTCTACTAGTTGCCACCTAGTTGCTCTGCGAAGATTTTAACATGGTAGAAATGGCGTATGACAAGAATGACACCTTGTCTTTTTGTTGGGTTGCAGGTGAAAGGGAGGCATGGTTTTACATGCACAATAAATTAGAGAATTTTGATCCCAATATGGGCTACTGCCATTCTCATTATCTCTAGCACACTTGGTGCAACTACAGGGCTGGTTTTGACAGAGTCTTTAAACGCCTTGATCATGCCATGATCTCGATTCAATATTTTTTTTCCTTTACTAGTTCTGCCTTGCCAGTAAAGCTGTTAGTGGATGTGACTCTTTCTGATCATTTCCCAATTCATTTTCACATTGAATGGGTGTCTCGTCAGCCTCACATGTTTAAGACCCAATTCTTTTTTAACACGCCTTTGCTTTGTCACAAGCCCACCCTAGCCCACATTCACTGAGTGTGGAATTTGGAGTGCAGGACACCTGACCATACAAGTTGGATTGCTTGGTGGAATGATGCCATCACTCGTACTGCGCATTTCTTGTGCATTTATGGGTGCCAATTGGCTATCTTTCGTCGGCGATCTTATGAGGTCACCACTACCGACTTGCATACTGCTATGGAGGCTTTGGCGGCTAGTCCTTTCTCCCTGTCACATCAAGTCAAGGTGGTGGATTTAAGGCAGCAAAAGCAAGTGGCTAATAATTATACTACTAAAGGCGCTCAAATCAAAGCATGACTTCACTGGCTAAAAATTGGTGATCGTGCCTCCAAAGAGTTTTTTTGGCCTTTCGTGCTAGGAACTCATCCCCAAGCATCAAAGCAATCAAAGATGGTAACTAGGTGCTCTTTGAGCTACCAAACATTTTATAGGCCTTTGTGTGTCACTATGAACAGGTTTTCACTGCTCAGGACCCCATGCCTGCGCCCCAGTTAGCCCTTTAGGACTGCCTTACTGTTGTGCCACATAGGCTTTCTTCAACCCAGATTAATTTTTGTGATCAATTGTTAACAATTGATGATCTCAAGGAAGTCGTTTCCTCTATGGCCGATGATAAGGCTCCTGGGATTGATGGCTTTCCTTGTGAATTTTACCAAGCTCTTTGGAACTGTGTTGGGAGTGATTTGCATCATGTTTATCTTGAAGCCTTTCAAACTAACTCTCTAAGAAATTTGATAAATAAAGGCAATATTAAATTCATACATAAGCCTGGGGATTCAAAGGATATTTGCAACTGGAGGCCCATCACGCTTCTCAATGTTTCCTACAAAATCATTGCCAAAGCCTTGGCTCTGAAGATTCGCCACCTCTTGCCTCAGGTTGTGCATCCTGAGTAGACTAGTTTCATTAAATTCAAGTTTATTCTAGATAATATTATTGTTGTTTGAGAAGGCATGGAGTGGGCCCGGCGGTCGAACCAGAAAGCGGTGTTCATCAAAATTGATTTTGCCAAAGCATATGACCGCATGGAATGGCCTTTTATTCTTGCGATGTTGCAAGGCTTGGGATTTGGACCTAAATTTTTACGGTCTGTTCGTATGCCTTTTTTTTATGCCTCGGCTTGCATTACCATTAATGGCCACCAATCTTCTGCTTTTGGTCTTTTTCGTTCCATTCGCCAGTGGTGCCCTCTTGCCCCTACTTTGTATGTGCTGGCTATTGAAGGCTTTGGATATCTTCTGGCCCATGTTATTTCTCAGCAACGTGTTAAAGGGATCTCTCTCCCGGACTCCCAAGAGCAACTTGTCAATGGCCACTTTGCGGATGATTTTTTTCTGACTCTCTTGGAGGATGAAGTTTCAATCACTATTTCCCTTGATTGTCGGAATACTTTTTGTCTTGCCTTTGGTTCTGCCATTCAATGGGACAAGACCTTATTCTATAGACAATCGGTGCTCCTCACTCCTGCGTGGCTCCAAACTTATAACTGGAAGTGGATTGGGCAAGGAGAAATCTTTTAGTTTTTAGGCATCCCCTTTGCCTTTCAGACTTCCCCTTAGGAGCTTTGGCAAGCTGTGCTCTCCAGGGTTGAGCAGAAGCTGGCCTATTGGATTACTAAGCTTCTTTCGTTGGCTGGCATTAGGAGAAATTTACATAAAAAATGGGCCTCCTAAAGATGACATCATTAACTGTTTAAGTTATCAAAAATCAACTAAAAGATGACATCAACCTGTACGGTGACATCATCCAAAATAAAAATAAAATTATTTATTTTATAAAATAAAACTTTCTAAAATCTTATGATTTAACTAATGATGGTTAATTTAACTCTACATATCTTATTCTATCTCATTCATCTTTCTAAATATAAAATATTCTTTTTGTTTTTTAGATTTATATTCTTAAATTCTATTAAGTTCTATTATAGAAATTTTTATATTTTCAAAAAAAAAATTCTTTAAGAAAAAAGCTAATGATATTCTTAAAAAAAAACTAATTTTTATATTTAAAAAAAACTAATTTTATTCTATCTCATTCATTTTATTAAATTTTTAATATTCTTTTTGTTTTTTAGATTTATATTCTTAAATTATATTATAATTTTTTTTTTATTTTCAAATAAATATTTTTATTCTTTAAGAAAAAAGCTAATGATATTCTTTAAAAAAAACATTAATTTTTATATTTTATTTTAAATATAAAAATTCTTTAAGAAAAAAGCTAATTTTTATATTTTAAAAATGGTATTTTTATTCTATCTCCTTCATCTTTCTAAATATAAAATATTCTTTTTATTTTTTTGATTTATATTCTTAAGTTCTATTATAGAAATTTTTATATTTTCAAAAAAAAAAATTTATTCTTTAATAAATTTAAATCTATAAAATCATATATATACATATAATAAAATACTAAGTAAAAAATAAAATATCTAAAATTTTACTTTGTCATTTTTTAAATAAAAACAAATAATTAAAAAAAAACAAATAATCAAGAAAAGAAAGTGAACTTGATTTTATCAATAAATTATAATAAAAATATAAGTTATCAAACTTTTTGAATAAAAAATAAATAATGAAGAAAGTGAACTTGAGTTTTTTAATAAATTATAAGAGAAATATATGTTACCACTTTTAAAAAATCATTGACTTCAGTTTTTTAAGGAATTATAATAGAAACGTGTGTCCCCACTTAATTTATGTAGTTAAGTAATTTATATTTTTTATATTTAAATAATTTGTATTATATGAGATAATTTTTGTTTTTTTAGAGTTCTTTAGGAGGCCCATTTTTTATGTAAATTTTCCCTAATGCAAATTCCAGGTTTGCTCTAAAATATTGGTAGCCACTCATGTCTACTATTCTTCTTGTTGGGCTTCTTGAAAAATTGCTTCGAAATTTTTTACGGGCCTCCTCTGAAACACACAAGGGTTTTCATCGAGTCGCTTGAGAATATTGATGTTTCCCTAAGGACTCTGGAGGGCTTGGGTTGCTTTCCACTCAACGGCAAGGGACTGCTCTTTGTGTCAAATGGATTATCTGGGCTCTCACCGGAGATGAAGCCTGAAAAATTCTTCTCAGGCATTGTATTCAATCTGGTTTTCTTGTTCATAAGCCCGCCTGGAAAGGAATTGGTCTCCAAACTCTCCTGGTTATGCAGGAGCCGATTCAAATTGTTGGCTTCTTTGTGGCCAAGAGCATCTGGCGCTCTTGGAAAACTGTTAAGCCATGGCTCCGTTGGGCTGAGGCTAGATTTCGTGATGGGCTTTCCATCAACCAACATAACTTATGGTGGTCTCCCCTTCTGGCTCATAATAGTCAACCCCTGGCCAAGTCGCCTTGGCTCAAGGCCCTCAGATTTCACAGAAAGGGTATTCACACACTATATCAGCTTTTTCACTAGCCCACTATGCGTCTCTTGCACTAGGCTCCTTTTAAAGCCCAGTACAATCTTCAAAACCAGGACCATCCTACTTTCGACGGGCTGGTGAGCGCCATTCCAGCATACATGTTTCACAAAGTTGGCATTTGTGGGAACAAACCTTTGTGGAAAGGTGGAAAATGGTTTCCAGACACTCCTCTTAGGAGCTACAAGTCGCGGCTTGGTTACAAGTGGCTTTCACCCCATTTTCCTATGATCAGTTTTTTGAATGAAAGGTGGCTTCTTAATTCCTCTGCCCATACTTGGCGTAAGAGGTTTGATGCCACTTGGTTTGCAATTGTTAATCAGAAGATGGCCTATTTTGCTTAGTGTATTCTTTTCCAAGGCTTGCCTGTGGGTTCTCGATTTGTTTATATGGGGGTTCTTGACCTTCGCTGCCCTTTTTGTGGGCAATCTGAAAGCTTTAAGTATTTTTTTTGGCTTTGTCCTAGAGCTCAACAACTTTGGACTTGGATTCATGATTTCTTTCGGCCTTTTCGGCTGAAACCCTTCTCTTGGCATATAGTTCTCCTGGGGGACCTGTCTGGAACCCCGACTAAGTTCACCCAGCTTTAGCACACTTTCAAGGTGGAAATCCTCTTCAATACCTGGAAAGACATAAATGCTTGTATATTTTCTCATTCTCATTTAGATGTTAATGTGTCTCTTTTTGCTAAAACAGTTATTTATTCTAATGTTCTCCTACAGATTCAGGTGCAATCCAACAAGATTGCACTGGAGGTGGCTCACCTGCAGGTCCTCCTAGATCACTGAGGCAATGCCTTGTATTGTGGCTCGCATTCTTGATTCGCCCTCCTCCTCTCACGACCGGTCGCCCTCTTGAGGCTAGAAGCGGAGTGATTCCCCACGTCCCCGCTCCTAGTCTCTTGCTCGGTGAGATTCCCGGCCTCCCAGGTGGGCTCGTTCTCCTCCGCCGCGTCCTGGTCAGAGCTGGCACTTTGGTGGTGCTACTGAAAGTGGTGGTGGTGGTTCTGGGTGGCTCTTTGATGTTCCACCTGCTTCTGGCTCTGGCTGGCTTGCTAGTGGCAAATGTTTTCTGCGGCTAGCTCTTGCAATCTCGCCTCGGCATGAGGAAGAAGAAAAAGAAAAAGATAAAGATGATGATGGTTGGGGTGCTCCTCCTGACGTCACTCCAAACCCCGCTGATGTATGGGAGAAAATTCTGGATGACAGGAATCCCACAGACTCTACTGGCACTGCTTTGGCCGCTTAATGTTTTTATTTCCTGCTCTTAGACTTTTGGGCTAGGCCCATGTGATCAGTTATTTTGGCTTTTCTAGGTTCTACCCATGTGACTTTCGAGGTGTGCTTTCTTACCACCCACCCCTTTTTTTGTGAATTTGTAATTTTATCTTTATATTATTATAGATATCTGCCTATTCATAAAAATAAAAATAAAAATAAAATTATCCTTCAAATTTAAAAAATACCATATGTAATGAAAATTCACACTTTGATTAAAATCTCCCCTTTCGAATAATACAGTCTGCTTAAACTTTTGATTGTATTTTACCCAAAAAAAAAAAGCTTTAGTACAGCCAAACGTCCATTAAATTTCGGTCCCTGTCAGCGAAAGGAAGTTGTCTGTTCGAAGGAATGAAGGAATCACTAGCTCATGCTTCCGACATCTTAAAACCATTCAGGGGATAACATATTTTTTTAGATTGGTATCTATCTTGACATGTTTTAAAAGAATATATGTGATTGGAGATTGAATGCTCTTTCGGTTCAAAGTACAGATTTAAAAAGGAAACTTAGCTTCGAATTCATGCACCGTCTGTCTCAACCACATGTTTCACTTTCCACCAAAAGCTTCATCCCCATTACTCCAAGTCGGTGCACTTCACAGAGGAGACTAGGCAATAATCATTCATCTCAATGGGTCCCATTGACCACACAATTCTTTTTATTATTCAATGTCATTATCACCACCAGCATTTTGCCAAATCCTTACTCCACTAAGCACTGTAACAATGGACATGGAAATAATAATTAATACCCAAATTTCTTTGCATTCTCAATCATAAAGATTTCGGATATTATTTCCTTCCACTTTCTAGACACCATGGTGCCTAAGCTAGAACAGATATTAAATCAAAATCAGTCAACTCATGATTGTCTAAAGCTAATTTGAAATTACAGTAGAAAGTCGCATTGCAGCTTTGTGATTCTGTGTAAATATTATATATGATAAAACACTTTATACAGCATAGACAAACCAACAAGAGAGAATGATCTGCATGTCAGCAGTTATATTATATATATGACTCCATTTTGTACAGAGTTGAATACATTTGGATCAAGGGGGAAATCCCACTAACATCTAACTACAAGTTAGTTTACATTTAATACGAGTGCACTGCAGCTCCTAAATAAATATGGAGGCGGCCTCAGTGGAGATGAATAATATGAAATGACTGTACATATAAGAATATATTCAGCAGGCCACCGAAGAATTCTTGTAAGAGGTATACAATTCTCGTTTTGGCAAAGGAGTAAAAGGCCTGGTGTTATCAGAGGTTACAACTCTTTGACACGAAGGACACATGCTTAGAGCTGCGCTAGGCAATTGCATGTACAAGGGGGAGGCCATCGCCACTGCTGCATGTTTTACTGATCTCAGTTGTGCTAACTCTGTCTGCAGTCTTCTGTTTTCTTCTATCAACGATTCGTAGCACTTCTTTAAGAATTCGCAGTCCACTTCTGTTTGCTTAAGCTTGCTTCTGCAAAATTCAATCAATAAATTCAGTTTCAAGTATTTGGGTTGTATTTTTGTGTCGATCAAAGACACCAGATTTTTACAGTCCATAATAATTAGTGTATGTCATTTTCAGATTCAACTGTGTAAGATTTGTTTTATATTAACATTTCAAATAACATTTCATGATCTATCATCAGAATAATTAACACATGCTTCCTCTATCTTTCTATTATCTTGATGATGGACCATAAGAGATGCAATCCAAAACGTTAGTGCAAAACAAATCTTACACAATAACGTGAGTGTTTTTCTTTTGCCATCAAATAAATTGCGGACATGCAAACAAAGAAGATGGCTCAGGCTGGTTACTACCTTGCCCTCCTGTTTTGGAACCAGACCTCAACTTGTCTAGGGCGAAGATTCAGCTGCTTCGCCAGGGCTTGTTTCTGCATCTGCAAACACAAACATAGACACAGAGGTTATATACTACCATGCGCAAGTCAGACAAATTTAACGTTGAGAAAACTTTTTTGTTAAAAGACATCAAATTTCTACAATTCATGAAATTGGTTAGAAAGGTTTTTGTATTAAATTGTATGTTAGTTTTTTGTATTGACATTTCAGATTACATTTCGTGATGCATCATTTGAATAATATAATATTATCTCTGATAATAGATCATTGAATGTGATCCAAAATATCGATGCAAAAATCCATCACAAAATCTAATCCCAAAAGCAGTTATAATATACCGTCTTTGAATGAGAAATTAGAGATACTTACAGTGTTAAGTGTGCCGTTCTCTCTGAAGCTCTCTTCCAAAAGTGCAGATTGATCTCTTGAGAGTCTGAGCTTCTTCCTCGCGCCACCGCTCTCTGCTTCTTCATCGCTAGCTCTACAACTACCTTTCTCCACCTCAAAATCCTCTGTAAGCCCATCACGTTCTCTCTTGATATGTATGCCATAGCTGCCTTCTCTGTGAGGGGACGACGCAGTAATATCATGAAGTTGGGTAGAAGTAGAACAAGAGGTTGCAAGAGGCAACTTATTGATATCGATGATATTCTGCCTTGACCCTTTCTCTGCAATTACATACCCTGTCTTAGAGCGCCATAGATCAAAAATATCAAAATCAAAAGAATCTACTGGTTCAAAACTTAAGTACTTACCTGCTGAACTCTGTGCGCATTGGAAAACCTCTGAAGCAGCTGATTGACGGGGGATGGGAGCCAACGGGAGGAGATCTAACTGGATTGGAGTTGAGGGGCCGCCATTAGATTGTCCGCTTATACCAATTCTGATTCCCAGGCCCAGAGTTGTATCGCAACAGTGATTCACAGCACCCATTACTTCTATATCCTCACAAACTCTCTTAAACTAAACTTCAAAACATGTAGTCATGCGGAAAACAGATTTTCAGAGTGATAGATCGGATGACAGAAGAGGGGATTTTGTAGGAGAGCTAAACGCTTTGTGGACCCAAATTCCATTTCGATGGGGGACCACACTATTGATTTGGGCGACAAGAATCAGGATGAGGAAGGAACGCAGAGGCAACGTGCGGCCCTACCAATCGAGACAAAGTCAGTAAAATAAAAAATTGCTTAGATTTGTATGTACGCACATGGACCAGAGACCATGAATGCCCAAAGCAAACAAAAGTGTACGACTCTAAATTTTAGCTGTGAAATCAAATGCAATCAATGGAATAAACTATTACGTTGTCAAATCTCATGTGAAAAGTGCTTTTGAAAATGAACATTCCAAGGAAAGAAAAAGAAAAAAATCTTCAGACCACAGGGTAGAGCAGTTTCGATGAATCTGATTATTTAGTATTGTGGCACAAATACAATAGATGATGATGGTGGGCCTTCCCTTCCCTTTAGCAACAGACATACACGTGAAGGGCTCGTGAGCAGCCACTCAAAACTGGCGTATTGTCTATCCCCATATTGGATGCACGCTTCCCTGTACCTAATAATTAATTAAACTCCAAAAAAACATATTGGTTTTTCTTGTTTTAGGGTTTTCTACCAAATTCACAGAATCATCTATATATAATTGTTTTGTTATCAGATGTATTGTAGGTTGAAATCTTTTCAGCTGATAGTTAAGGATTGAGGAAACTCATTTACAACCATTCAACTTCATCAGAATCGTTCAGTTATTTGATACGACTGTACGAGCTTTAAAGTGAAACTTCTTTAACTGGGAGTTAAGGATTAAGAGAACTCAAATCTTTTCAGCTGAGAGTTAAGGATTAAGGGCTCATTTAGAACCATTCGACTTCACCAGAATTGTTCAGTAATTTGATACGGCTGTACAAGCCTTCACTAGAATTGTTCAGTTATCTGATACGGCTGTATGAACTTTTTCAGCTGAGAATTAAGGACTAATGGAATTCAAATCTTTTCAGTTGAGAGTTAAGGACTAAGGACACTCATTTAGAACCATTCAACTTCACCATAATCATTCAGTTATCTGATATGGTTGTACGAGCCTTCACCAGAATCATTCAGTTATCTGATACAGTTGTATCAACTTTAAGTTGAAACTTCTTTAGCTGAGAGTTAAGGACTAAGGAGACTCATTTAGAACCATTCAACTTCACCAGAATCGTTCATTTATCTGATATGGCTATATGAGCTTTAGGTTGAAACTTCTTCAACTGAGAGTTAAGGACTAAGGAAACTCATTTAGAACCATTCAACTTTACCAGAATCATTTCGTTATCTGATACAGCTGTATAAAATTTAGACTGAAATCTTTTCAACTAAGAATTAAAAACTACTGAAACTCATTTAAAACTATTTAACTTCACCAGCACACCAAAACCTATTTAACTAAACATATTAGGTTTTTAAATTTTGAATTAACTTATATTTACAGTCAAATGTGCAGTCACTCTGGATAGACATTGCCTATCATAACTGGTGAGTGACGTGGATAGACGTAAGTGGGCAAGAAAGTAAAATTAATATTGCAGTTGGTTGTCTGTGCTGGAAAGAAAGTCAATCCAGATAATGATTGGTAATGGTTATCATTCAATATCATGGGCCACTCTTTTTTTAATGTCTCAATTTCCCGTTACGGAATCACCGCCAGCCCGGTTTTTAATTATATGGTTGCCTGACATAGATAGATAATTTAAAAAGCTTTTATTCTGGACAAAGAAAATTTGGAATTATTCTTTCCTTATGAGTATGTCCCCACGTGGATTATGGGAAGGGCAAATACCCCACCACCTTATTTTAAAAGTAAACTTAATTCTTAAGTCATTCTTAGCTGAGACAGCATTATATATGTGAATAATCTCACAAACAAATTTATACACTAAAAGTTGTCATTAAATTATTGTTTACTCAATATGTATATTTGAGTGAGTTTGGTATTAAAGGGTTTGTGTTTTTGAAAAAGAGGTCATATGTTTGAATTTCATAGGTTGTTTTTGGTGTTGTATATAAATAAAAATATGAGGTAGTCTTGTATATTATTTACTCTCAATAGATTCAAATCAAATTGTAATGATATGTGGGTTTGAAATTATAGTTTATTTATGATATAATTATTTGATGACTAGTCTTATCTTTGTTGTTGTCAAGCCAACTGTATTAATTAAAATACTATTCTCATCCTTCAAAACTGTGAAAATAGATAAAGAAAATAGTTTCATTAAATATATCATAGTAAAAGTTGAATTGTAGACTTGAATCATATTTCATTTAAATGATACCCATGTATAATTATTTGATTATATTAGTCTTATCTTTTTGGTTGTCAAAGTTATTTTATCCATTTAAATTTTTTAGTTGTTAACTTATTATTTAATCAATATGTACATTTGAGTTGGTTTAATAGTCAAGAGCTTGTGCTTTTGAAAAAATGGTCACAAGTTTGAATTTTGTAGGAGGCGCGCTACGCATGCCTTGTTTAAGTTGACTTTGGTGCCCTCTATATAAATAAAGGTATGAGGTAACCTTATACGCTATAAACCACTAGTATACCGAAACCAAGATGTGACACTATATGGAATTGATATTATATTTTATTTATGCTATAATTTTCCATGATTAGCCTTATCTTTATGGTTGTCAAATTTATTTCTATTCATTAAGCTACTATTCTCATCTCCCAAAATTATATGAAAAGAATAAGGAAAATAATTTCATTGAATACATCACTATAAAAGTAAAAAGAGTGGAGTTGAAGTCATGTTTCATTTATGATGTTTGTTTATAATTCTTTGATGATTGATTTTATCTCTACAATTGTCAAATTTATCTTTATCCATTAAAATATGTTTTAAATTTAATTATTATTTAAGGAATATGTATATTTGAGTTGGTTTAACAACAAAGAACTTGTGCTTTTAAAAAAATCATTTATGATATAAGTAGTCTTATATTTTGTGGTTGTCAAAATTTAACAATATTCATTAAACTACTATTCCCATCTCCTAAATGATTCCATTTACTATATCATTGTAAAAGTAAAAAGGGTGGAGTTGAAATCATATTTCATTTATTGTATCTATTTATAATTATTTGTTGATGATTTAATATATTTGTGCTTCTCAACTTGTTATATTTAATCATTAAAATAATATTCTAATCTCCCCAAAAAATGAAAAAAAAATAAAGAAAATAATTTCTTTGAATATATTGTATTAAAAGTAAAAAAGTGAAGTTGAAATTTAATTTAATTTATGACAATATTTCTAATTGTTTGATAATTATTCATATCTTTATGGTTTTCAAAAGTATCTTTTATAAGGTCTATAGATACACTTCTTTAAATAAGCATACCCTAACTCAATATGTGTGTGTACATGCATGCATTGGAAGAAAGTCACAAAGCCAACACAATAGGTTGTAAAATGAACCTGAGAAACAAAAGCCATTAACTAAAGGTAAGTCAAAAAGATAACGTTGAAAAATATTAGACCAAAATTTAAAGAATTAGTGAGGGTGAAGTTCAAAGTTTGTTCCACTTCAAGTCAATTTATCAACACAGATGAATTTAAGCATTTCTAACTAAAATTCACATCTATTCAAACATATGTTTTAGCTAGATTTATTCTAAATAAATTAGATTTGGTCCATTAGTTTTCCAACTACAAATGTCCACTAAATACATATGTGATATTAGTTTGAGAGAAATAAAATAAAATAAAATAATTTAAAAAAGTTGAATTTCTTACACTATTACATAAATATCATTTAAAAAATATAAAAGTACCCTTTTGTATATATAGAACTGTATTTTGCAAAATAAAAAGTAATTAGTGTTAATATATTTTTAATTTATTTTTACTAAAATTATGCTATCATCAAAAAATATAAGGTTGATTGTCTTCTCAAGAAAAAAAATTACTTTATTTAAAAAACTAAAAAAATATGATGCAGTAGAAGATAGATTCTATGTCAAGATAATGTGATTTTTTTTCAATAAACAATCAAGACAAAAAATTGTGTCTCATTTTAATAGTTGTGTTTTTAGTACACAACTTTTAAGATTTATTTAAAAGTATATTTATCAAAATTGAAAAATAGTTAATTAATAAATTAAATTTTCAAGTTATAAATACAAAAAAATGAAGGAAAAAAATTACTATATAAAAGTGATACGCCACTTAACCTCATTTTTTAATATTTTATGAAGAACTAAATTATTGCTTCTATTTAAAATAAATAAATGATCTTTTTTATTTAAAAATATACCAACATAAAATACACTAAAAAAATTACATTTCATTGGTTTACAATATTTCAAAATAAAAAACATATATGACACTTTCTATTGATTTAAGTTGAAAAATTATACTCTATTGATCATTTCTTTCATTACAGTAGAAAATAACTTTAAATTCTCACTTTGATTCTTATGTTTTTAGTCTCACCTTGAAATATTGATTTTTTTAAAAGAAACCATTAAGGCCCCAAACTTCAAGGGAATCCATGGTTTTGAATGGATCACTTGAAACACTTTCAACACTACCTAGAGTGAGACACACTAATGAATACTTAATAGGGCTAAAATATTCTTCATTATTTTGAGGATCTAATTTTTTTATTGCTTATTTTCAACTATTCTACCTCAATCTATTATTCTCTCAAATTTTTGGTATTTCATTTTCTCTCTTACATCCATTTATAATTATCTCAAGATAATTTTAAATTGATTATACATCTTCCCTTCCAAATGGTCCTAAACTGTACATGTGCTTAAAATCATCCTGATTGATATTGCACATCTGAATTTGATTATTAACATATTTTTTGTCCTAATTCACCTCTTTTCAACTGTTTAATTAAATAATCTTAATTATTTAATTAAATTCATCACTTTCATCTATTAATTGGATAATCAATTTTATCAGGTTAATTCATCCCCTTTCATGCTAATTTTCATCCTATCTAATTGGATAATGCAAAATATATAATTAAATTTCTTAAGTCCTCTCATTTGATTAAGTAATCTTAATTATTTAGTTAAACTAATTACTCTCAACCTCTCACTTGAAAAAGAATATTCCTCCACTCAAATTCCCTCGTAAATGCACATGCTTTGCACATTCCTCCTGAGTTGGTTAGGATTTGTGCTTCTTCAAATCAATGTGAGCCATTGATTAAAATATTTGATCCTTGTCAACTTGCAATCTCATCCATTAATTGGATTATTAATCCATGCACACTCATCTTATTGATTTTCATCCATTGATTCAACTGTTTTTCTTATAAATGGACCTCATTTCTATGAGAAAAGGATCCACATTCATTTAGAGTAATTGCACTATGGTGAATTTTAGAGCATTCTTCATAAGAATTTTATCATTTAGAATATATTTTAGTTAAGATTTGCATGTAAGGAAGCTAAGGTAGTAGAAAAACTTCCTACACTAACCTTGAGAGGAGAATAATGCAAAATTTTATAGATCTTTAACAGTTATAGAAACTTAAACAAAAATAAACACAAATATCATGCATACCAAAACACAATGATTTACGTGGGGAAAACCCTTTTGGGAGAGAAACCCCACACTCCAAAAGTCACCCAATATATTATTCAGAAATCAAAAGATTTCAATATACTTGTAGAGAAATCTTCTCATAGGAGTGTCACCACCAGAGATCAAGAGACAACCTGACTGCTATCAGACTCTCAGAATACACATCATCTACATACATCCCACTCGCTTATAACAAGATTTTTGGAACCTTCTAGAATTAGGGTTTTACAAGGTCATTTTTCATTTGATGTGTTAATGGAAAAACCTTGACATGTTCAAGTAGGAAAAAACCTTGACGTGTCAGTGGGAAAAACCTTGATGTGTTAATGAATTTTTTTTTGAGGCGTTGCCCTGAACCCCACGTCTTGCTATGAGTGTACAGTATTTGCATGATTAGTCACCACATACCAACATACATTCTATCAATAAATAATATGTAATTGCAAGGTTGAGACACATTTTCCCAACAAATCTCCCACTTGTTGAACACCTTGCAAGAGAAACGTGAGGATGTAACCATTGTCTCTTTAATTGATAGAGGCCGAAAGGCCCATAGCCTCTGAACACCATCTGAACTTATCTATACTCACAAGATTAGCTAAAAAATCAACAACATTCATCAAATTCTCTACCTTAACCAGCTTCACCCTGTCATCTTCAACCATATCTCTAACAAAATGATATTGTACATCAATTTGCTTGGTCCTCGCATGAAATGTCGGGTTCTTGGATAGACATATCACACTCTAACTATAACAATAAATTTTCACTGCACCTTGTTTTATTCCAATATATGAACACAGTCTCTTAATCCAAATGGATTTTGTACAAGCATGAGTAGCTACCATATACTCTACTTCAATAGTGGGAAAAGAAACCACAACCTATTGCTTACTCATCCAACTAATTGCACCACCAAATAAAGTAAACACATAAGCACTGGTGGATCTTTTGCTATCAACATCACCTACCCAGTTTGAATCCACATAACCATGAATATCAAGGGAAATCTCATTTTCAATCGTATTACTATGATAACATAAGGAATAATCTAAGGTAGCCCACAAATATCTGAAGAATCTTTCAACTACATCCCAATGAACTCTATGAGGATTAGACATATATCTAGAAACAACTCCCACTTCTTGAGCAATGTCTAGTCTAGTACAAACCATAGCATTAATCAAACTTCTAATTCCACTTTGGTAAGGAACTCTGCTCATGTATTCCATCTTTCATGGAGATGTTGAACAATCTAAAATAGATAACTTTGTTCCAACTTAAATAGGAACTCACAATGGTCTACAATCATGCATATCAAACCTCTTTAAAACTAAGTTGACATACTTGATTTTTCCAAGCCATCGCTTTCTGTTCACTTGATCTCTTTTAATTTTCATCCCTGGAATGTGTTTAGTTGTAGGTCAAGATCTTTCATTTTGAATTCAGCAGCAAGTTGAGATTTTAGTATTGAAATCACACCTTTCCCTCTACCAATAAATAGCATATCATCAACATATAATGCAATAAATAGGAAAGGATCACTATCAGTTTTATAATAAATACAATGATATGATTTAGAACGCTCAAATCCAAAACTCAACACATATGTATCAAATTTCTGATACCACATCCTAGGACTTTGTTTTAACCCATACAAATATTTCTTCAATTTGCAAACCAACTTACTTTTACCTTTCACCACGTAGTTCTTTGGATGTGTCATATAAATATCCTCCTCCAAATCACAATGAAGGAAATCAATTTTCACATCCATTTGTTGAACCTCTAAATCATAGGAAATAACAATAGAAAGAAAAAATCTAATGGGTGTCATTTTTGCAACAAGAGTAAATATCTCACCATAATAAACACCCTCAACTTGAGAGTAATCCTTCATAACCAACCTTGCTTTGTGCTTCTCAATACCTCCATCTGAACTAGTATTTTTCTTGAACACCCATTTACAACCAAAAAGTTTTCATCCTTCAGGAAATGGTACAAGATCCCATGTATCATTATTTTTTAGAGATTCCATTTCTTCATCCATAGCAATCTTCTAGTATTCTGCATCATTCATACCTAGTGCCTCTTCTACAGATCTGGGTTCATCCATGTTAGTATTCAAAGAAAAAATACTTCTCCAATCATCAAGTGAATACCTTTTAGGTGGTTTTCTATGCCTTGTAGACCTATTAACAAGATGAGTTGGAGGTTCTTCCTCCTCTTCTAAATATCCAGAGCTAGATGAGCTCTCCTCAACTTCTTGTCTATCCTTGGGCCTCGATTCAACTTTCTTAGGTGTAAAAGGAAATTGAATCACATCTTCCTATTTACTTTGTTTTGGCTGCAATGTAACAAAAGAAGGCTTAGTTTCTCAAAAAATAACACTTCTACTATGTGTTACCTTTTGTGCAGTAGGATCCCAAAGCTTGTATCCTTTCACACCATAACTATATCCGATGAAGATATATTACATAACCTTGTTCTCCAACTTTGTTCACTTCTCCTTTGGCACATGTGCATATGGCATGCAACCAAAAACACTAAGATGTTTTAATGAAGGATTGTGACCCAACCATGCCTCTATAGGAATCTTATCAACAAGAGCTAATGTAGGAGACTTGTTAATCAAGTAACAAGTAGTGGAAACAAATTCACCCCAAAACCTTTTTTCTAGGCTAGCACCACTCAACATACTCCTAGCCTTCTCCATTAGCATCATGTTCATTCTTTTTGCAACTCCATTTTGTTGTGGAGAATATGAAGTTGTCTATTGTCTATGAATACCACAATCTTTATAGAATCTATCAAAATCATTAGAGAAAAATTCACTATTATTATTCCTCAAAAAATTTATGTTCTTTCAAGTTTTCAACTCAACCATTGCCTTAAATTATTTAAATTAACTGAAAACTTCAAATTTACTCTTTACAAAATATACCCATGTCCTTCTACTATAATCATGAATAAATGAAACATAATATGTGGATTTACCAATTGAAGGTACATTTATAGGACCAAATACATCAAAATGAATAAGATCTAATACACCACAAGATTTATGAGAACTCAAGTAAAACTAAATGCGGTTTTGTTTTCCATAAATGCAATGCTCACAAAAATTGAATTCAATATTACAATCAGACAACCTTGAACAAGGTTTTTATTTAAATTCAAGTTCCTTAGACCCTTTTTTCCAATGTGGCCAAGTCTCTAGTGCCATAACATAGTTTTTTGTGTAGGTAACTTTGTCTCAAAAGAAAGAGCACCTTTGGGTACCCAAAATCCATGACCATCTATTGAAAGTGAAACCTTCACTTCTTTTATACTTTTTTTTCACAAAAGTACTATTGCACTCAACAACGCATGCTTTAAGATTATATAATGTCCCATATCTAACATCTCTAGTAATCACCATAGCACCTCTAACCATCATGCATCCAGCATCATAAAATACCACCTGCATACTCGTATCTATTAGTTTGTTCACAGATAACAAATTTCATGCTAATCTAGGGATATGTAACACACCAATAATTTTTTTTATCCTACCATCAAGAAAAATTATTTTAATTTTAGCATGGCCAATAATGTCTAAATGAGAATCATCACCCAAGTACACCATACCTCCATCAAATTCTTCATATTCACAAAACCAATCTCTATTAAAGATCATGTGAAAAGATGCACCAGAGTTGATGAACCATGCATCATTACCTGCACAAGTTACCAAAGCTACAATGAATGTGTCACCATCTTCATTCTCGGACATAGAATAAGAATATTAAAATTTCTTATTTTTATTCTTCTTTTCTTCTTTGTATTCCTTATGAACATGTCTAGACTTATTGCAGTTCCAGCAAATAACTTTGGACTTTCCAGGAGACTTAGATCTCCCCTTGGACTTTTATTTGTCACACTTCTCATTCTTCTTTCCTTTTTCCTTAGGTCTTCCACAAACATTCAAGGCCTCCTTGGCACTAATGGATACTTTCCTCCTCATCTCTTTAGAAATAAAAGAACCCACCACATATTCAGTCTTCAATATAATAGAAGTACTCCCAATAGCCATAACAAGAGAATCCCATGAATCAAGCAAAGAACAAAGCAAAATCTAACATTTCTCTTTCTCATCCATTTTGACACCAACTAATTCCATCTAAGCTACCAACATATTGAATGCTTCCAGGTGGTTTTTAATTCGTCCATTCTCAAGGAATACAACTTCTTCCTCAAGAAAACCTTGTTCACTAAATATTTTCCCTGATAAATCTCACCAAGCTTCTTCCATAGTTTCTATGCAGATGTCTCTTCATGGACATTAATTAAAATAAAGTCTACCAAGCACAATCTGATTAGACCTTTGGATTTATGGTCCATAACATCATATTGGGAAGCTTGAGCATGATTTATAGTCCTTGAAATATTCTCATCAACAACATCCCATAGATCTCAATCTATCAATAGATCCTCCATCTTTAGCTTCCACAACTCAAAATTATTTCCAAAAAATTTCTCCACCTCTATTCTCCTTGATGAACTTTTCATCTAAAAATTCTTACAACAAGATCACAAAGTGTATTTTACACAAGCTCCCACTCAAATCTGGATTATTTAAAAAAACCCAGCCACCTACAACTGAAACCAAAGGTGATCAAGCTCTGATACCACTTGTAAGGAAGCTAAGGTAGCATATAAACTTCCTACACTAATCTTGAGAGGAGAATAATTCAACCTTGTATAGATCTTTAATAGTTATAGAAACTTAAACAAAAATAAATACAAATATCATGCATACCATGTAGTGCCTCTAATACTATTTCCTTGATAGACTGATAGTTGATTTGTTTTATGATGAGAAATTATGATACACTATATGATGTTAGATGCATTGTTATGATAATTCCATTGATGACACTTCTAATACTTGATATTTCATGAAAATTTTATGATTAGTATATGGTTTTATTCAGGTGACTATGGATATTTGTTTTGTTTATGAGGACTAACCCTATCATGACCACTATGTGATTATTTTATCATGACTGTTATGTGATTATCATATGATTGATCTTATCCTAATTGCTATGTAGTTGATTGTTATATGATTTGATTCAATTACTAGGTGTTTTTCTTACTCATGTGATTGAGTGAAAGGGACAGTGTCACAACACTCACTTATGAGTAATCTATGACATTGTGATTCCCTTCCATAATGTGACTATTATATGTATATGTATGTGCACAACCATTTTGTGTGTTGCAGATTGCAGGTACCAAACATCGAATCCACCTAAATTGGTAGGTTTGAGTGTGCCTTGAACCCAATAGATTAATTGATCGAAGATAACACTTGATCCCCTACCCTAGCCATCATCCTCAAAGAGGATGAGTATCCATTTTGGCACCCTGTCAGTGTCGCCTATATTGTCAGTATGGTTAGTCAATGTTGCTTGAGGTTTTTCCTTTTGACCCTAGATAGTGGTCAGGTAATTATTTGGGCATTTGGTTTTATTTGTTTGATAAATTCCTTTGGTTATATTATGCATTAAAATCAATTTCTAAGTAAAATTGTATACTTTGATAAATAACTAGTAGTCACATGCATAGGCATGCAACGATCAACCGATAGGGTGCACCACTAATTGTTATTAAATAGGTAGTGTGCAGCAAAGTTATTTTCTCAAGTGGAATGGGAGATTAAAAAAACCAATAATATTTATAAGTTTATGATTGGTGGAAGGAAGGAAAATGTGTTAATAAAGCAAATATGAAATAACGTGACGTTATTTTGTAGTAGGACACAGTTATTATGAGTTTGCACTTTAAATAGAATTAAAAGTTAAATTTGAATAACCTAACCTAAACATATTATAAATCAAATATTTTTTACATAGAAATTATTATATATATATTCGTTTAATATGAACATTGCAAAGCATTAGAAGCCTGATGTTATAATACACTTGTTCGTTCTTATAAAGTCAAACTAAGAACCACTTGCATAAAAAATGTTAAAATGGTCTTTATGATTCGCAATGGAAATGTATTAGTTGAAAATTAGTTATAAAATTTTAAAATAAAACTATGCGTCATCTTAAATGAATGTTCTTATTTTAAATCTATCCATTAATTTTAGTTTGAGGTAATTAATCATCAATAAACTTTTTTTTATTAATATATAATATTTAATAATTTTAAGTATAGTTCTGTAAAATTCACTTTAATGAATAATTTTAGGTATGAGAAAAAAAAATTCTTTATAAAAAGAGAATTAAAAATTTAAGTAAAATTTAAATTTTAAATAATTAATTTGTTAAATAATATTTTTTTCAAAATTTTATACAATATAATTTTAGTTGTCTTAGTTTTACATTTAGTACACCTAGATGCACATGTATATTTGACCTTTTTTGCATAGGTTAATGAATGAATTGATTGATTACTATTTAATTATCTTAAGATACATATCCAGGAAAAGTATGGAACATTAAAGGATTCTGCTTTTAAAAAAAAAACTTATTAAGCGTGCCTTTTGTTACTAACGTTGAATAAATAAGTATTTTTTAGAAAAAGTCATTGGATTAGTATAATCATATCTTTTATTACTAACATTGAGTAAGAGATTATTCTTTAAAAAAGTCTTTTTTATTTGAATATTAGTTATAGTGGTCATCACAAATGGCGTTTTAAAAAAAAAGATGTTATAAGCAATATCTACTCCATAATTTTGGGAAGAAAATCATTTGGGTGCTTCTGATTTATGGGTTAGAAAAAGAATGCAATGAAACGAAGCACATATTTTTCATTGTTAGAGTAATTGAATTGAAAGGAACACCTTGTTTTGAGGCAACATGAAATACATGTTACTATAGATTATGACAATGGGAAACATATTTATGCTTTGATACAACTTGCTATGACATGGAAAACATGTTATTATAGAGTATGTTTGTCAAAGCTAAATTTATATGACGATTTTTGTACACATAAATGTATATAACAATCAAATATGTGGCATGGAAAGTAAAACCACAAAACCCACGCTCGTTTTCCTCCCTACCATATTGGCATCATGAAGCCCCATGGACTCTAGCCAAACCCCCAAGAAAGGAAAGGATGAAACGGTCATGAGATATTTCATGGAGTTTCATCTTACATTACATAATGAAAAATTTGGAGAAGCTCTGATGTTTTCATATATAATATCTGATATTGTTATCTTTTCTTTGATGTGGCGACTTTAAGGAAGAAAGGTATCCTAGTTTGTGAATCCTTATGCATGCTTATAGCTAGTTCCTACAAATTAAGTACAAGGGTATGTTAATATAGTAGCAAAAAAAATCAAAAAGGAACAATAAAAAGTAAGTATATCAGGTAAAATTAATAGATACAGTGTGAAGCTGAAAATCATCAATCATTTGTACAATTAGTTAGTGAAATGTGTCTAAATTAGCAATGGAAAATTTTTGTACTTACATACACTATTGAACTTGTTTAGCAAGGATGACCTGCATTTTATTATAGAGTATGACAATGGGAAACATATGTTTTCTTCGATACAGGTTGTTATGACATGGAAAACATGTTATTATAGAGTATGTTTTTCAAAGCTAAATTTATATGAGGATTTGTGCACACATAAATCTATATAACAAAAAATATATGTTGTTTAAAGTAAAACCACAAAACCCATGATCTATTTCCTCCCTACCATATTGGTATCATGAAGGCCGATGAACTCTAGCCAAATCCCTGAGCAATGAAAGGATGAAACAACCATGAGAGATTGTGTGGAGTTTCATGATACATTAGATAAAAAAATTTAGGAAAACTCTGGTCTTTTCATATATAATATCTGATATTTTTGTCTTTTCCTTGATGTGGCAACTTTAAGGAAAAAAGGAATCTTGGTTTGCAAATCCTTTTGGATTATTATACCTAGCTCTTGCAAATGAAATACAAGGGTATGCTAATGCACAAGCAAGAAAAATGAAAAAGGAACGATAAAAGGTGAGTAAGTATATGGCTAAAATTAATATATACAATGTGAAGCTGAAAATAATCAATAATTTGTACAACTAGTTAACGAAATGTGTCTATTGATAATGCAAAAATTTTGTACTTACATACATTGTTGATCATGTTTAACAAGGATGAGCTGCATTGGATTGAGTTCTAGGAGCATGGAAAAATTTGAAATAAATAGTGTACAATACACTAATTTTGTTGAATTCCTATTATATTTGTACAACAATATAAAATAAATAATATACATATACAATAAAAGAGGTTAGCATTATCTGTTGGGAATAGGAAAGTTTTTGTGAAACATGGGCACACATAACAACCAATAATAAGAATGTAAAAACATGTAGTAATGTACAAAAAGAAAACCAGGCCAACCATGACATTGTAAATGGTTTAGTGGAATGGGGCAACAAACACCATTGCCATGTTCTCCTGAGGATAAAATTATTTGTCCTCTCAGAAGCACATGACAATGGTGTTCAGTTGCTATCCATAATCACATAAACAAACAATCATTCTCCTCCCTACCATATTGGCATCATGAAGCCGCATGGGATCTAGCCAAAACCTTGAGCAAAAAAATAGGTAAGTTATGTCGATGATGTTTTTTGCACAACAACAACTCAGACAAAATATAATATCCTATCTCTCTTGAAAGGTAGATCTCTATCAACAAGCCTCAAGAGATAACCACAAGGTCTCTAATGTCAGGTCTTGACAATGCAGTGAAACAACTTAGTGATAAATGTGAAAATGTTGGTAATCACAAAGATATCTTACAAAACAAATGTTGGAACTTTTAAAATTATCAAATCTTACAATATGATGATACTTGGATTCCTAAATTTAACCCAAATTTTAAAGGAAGAGCAAAAGAGAAGGGTTTCAAAGAAATTCTAAAATTAAACTAACTTCAAAGACCAACAATGTAAATGATTAAACATTCGAAGTGGACCAATCCCTTAAAACCAATTATTGTTTAACCTAGATTCAATCTGCAATCTCACAGAAACAGTGCAATATTCTAAGGAATTAGAGATTTTTAGATCATGAAGCATCCACTCAAATCCACCCAATCTTGCAATTGAAATGAATAAATACCCACAATTGAATTTAGCAGACAAATATTGGGCCCAGGCTAACTTTACATAGCAACCTACAATCAACAAGTTGCTAAAAGTATGGACCAAGGATTACTTAGACACTTCAATCATCAAACCATAAACACCACTGCATCACATCGAAAATTAAAATCTAACATGCAACTAATAATCTCAAAGTAATCTCGGAAGATAGAATAACAATAAGCATGCCAGATAAATCAATACAATAAAGAACACCAAAGAACAATGTCTTTAGTTATATTGAATCACCCAAATGTTGCAACAATTTCAGTATTCTAAGTAACAACACTTGCTTTCAAAATAAACTAACTCCTAGCTCTAGGTCTTGCTCTATCACTTAGCTTGTTTCAAAATCTAACTTTCTAACCCTTACAAATGAGGCCAAATACCCCATTTATAGAAGTTTTACATTAGGTCGGCCAAATTAGGGTTACAAAAAAGGGCAGCCCCAAAATAGGTCGGCCAAAAGTCTTTTAATAAAATAATATTCCAAACATTAAATGCTTGAAGCCTTTTCTAGGTTGGCTTGGATTCTCCAATGTTGATCACCCCAATGCATGTATAATTCAGAAGAAGAAGCGTGTGGAAGACCCTAGATAAATGGAAAGCACAAATCCTGATGCCATTGTGCATTAGTTGTCCCTTTCTCCTTGTCTTGACCCAATTTATCTTGCACCAAAAAAATCCTTTCTAGGTCAGCCAGTGGTGGAGTGATCAATATTTTAAATCTCCTTTCAATTTCTTTAATCTCCCCCCTTGATTCTTTGATGACCTTATCCTAGTCTACCCTATGATCCTAAAACCTATCCATAACAACAATATAGGTTGTTGCATTATCCAAATGGTGGGTAGTGATGGGGCCATCATCAACTACAGTATAGATCTCATGCCACCATTTCCTTAATTTTTCTAGGATCAAATGTTTTGGTGCAAACTTCTTCCTCCCAGCCATTACGTCAAAGAATGAAATGTAGTCATTATGAACAATATTTAATACACTCAACACTTTCTGACCTTGTTTATCAATTTTCCTTAGAATCCTCTGCCTGATCTACAAGGCCTCATACCATTACCAAGGCTCTAAAACTTTTGAAGAAGGCATAATTCCGTCACTTATTAGTTTTTCCTCAGAATAGCCCATGATTTTCTTTATTTTTTGTAGGAGGAGATCTACATCATCTTTATTTTGGGCTAATAAGATCTGCACTTGGTCAAATAATCTATGAGCATCCCCACAATTTGACAAAACTTCCTTAATCATGCTATCTCCTCTAAAGCCTACTCCCTATAGCCATCCATGTGTAATCTATGTAGTGATCTTCATTCTTTCAAGATCACTGATTGTTTCTTGAGGTAGGAGATTTCTTGTTGATGAGGAAGGACCAGCTTGGCTGATGGATTGCAAGGGTTTCATGAGGTCTCACAAATATTTCTTGAACTTCTCATTTTATTTTTCCAATCTTTCCTTGGCCTGCTCCTCCTTATCCAATCTTTCAAAAATTGCAGCAGTGGACCCCTTAAAATCTTCTACATCTTTCATTTTAGAAGTAGGCCCCAAATTTATTGTTTGTATGTTGTAGTCTTGAGGAGTTACCTCATCTTAATTGTTGTCTACTACAGGAGTAGCAATGTGAATCACCCTATTGTTGGATTTGACCCTGCCAATTATAGAAATGGTTTTTTCTTTCCTCTTTGTTTTACCTTTTCCAATACTAGCTAGTAAATCATCCCAACTTAGAGGAATATCTTCTATAACCACCTATCTACCCTTTAACTCTTCATTGAGCCAACCAGGAGTATAGTTTTTTTACTACTGCTTGCCTTGTTCATCCTTTTCTTATTGACCAATGGAGGAGTCAAGGTTTGAATCATGCATTGCGACAACCTCTTAAGCTTTATCCCCCTATTCTCCCTCTGGATTCTCATTCTTATCTTGGTCAGGAATCTTTGTCACTTTATGAGATGGATGAGTCCTTCCATGCATCTCCTCTTTCTTCGGGGATTTCTCTCCCTTATCCGTGATAGGTAAATCCTCATATGAAACAAGAGGACATTTCAAAATCCTATCAATTTCTACATCTACACTATGAAGATCTCCATCCTTGACTTCTTCTGTGTCTTCACCTTGAGGGGTATCCACAACAATTGCACCTGCAAGCTCCTTTTCTTCATCATGCACTTCCTAAGTAGATGAAGGGGCAGAAGTATCCTTTTGTTCTTGTACAACAAAGGGAATCATTAGGGTAGCCTCTTCTACTAGTGGTTTCTTGGGAGATGTATTTCTTCCCTTCCAAATGTAAATTTGTGTTCTCTCTCCAGAGATCTCAACATCTACCACCTACGGCCCTATTTCACCCTTTTCTTTAGAAGGCTCATTTTTTTCCCTTCCAAATGTAAACTTGTGTTCTCTCTCCAGAGATCTCAACATCTACCACCTATAGCCCTGTTTCACCCTTTTCTTTAGAAGGCTCATTTTGCTTCCTTGATTCCTTTTCTATTTTTCTCCTCTTGAGCATTAGGGAATCACCTTCCTTTCCTTCTTCTTCACATTCCTCCTCTTGGGAAACTTTCTTCTCTTTCGAGGTGGTCTTTCTTTTCTTTGCTATGGGCTTCCTCTTCTTCTCCTCCCCACCTTTGATCTTGATTTTGAAAGGGGAACTTACCTTTTCCTTACCTTTTGGGTCTTGTTCCTCCTCAAAAGAAGAAGACTGAGATTCCAAGCTTCCCATCAAGTCATAGATGTATTTTTTTCCTTCACTATCTAACTCCCAAATCTTGTGCTTTATCCATAATTTGGTGTATTTGATGACAAGAGCATTAATTTTCTCCAATTTTGTCACCTCCTCCTTCATCCAGGAAATTTCACCTATAGGCCTATCCTTAACTGATTCATAGTCATGGCTCTATATCACTTCCCCTTCATCATCAATTTTATCTAGGATGGCCTTAATACTATAACATCTGATCAAATTGGTAGGTAACCAAGAGAATTTCATTTTCAAAACATCAAATTCATCCTTACAGTTGGCCCAATAATCTTCAAGGTCATCCTTATGTCTCAACTCCCCATTGTCCTTTTAAGCCCCACCTATTATGTCAAATCTAGGCCTCTTATTATGTAAGGGCAGGTTGAAATTTCCCATCTCTTCCTTAGAAAGATATGTTGTGGCCAAGGAAAGGAAAGCTTCATTACCTCCAATCCTAAGTGGGAATTCACTACCAAAACATGTTTTATGCATTTCCCCTTTTACAATTGCATCAAAGGCATAAATTTTCCTTGTAACCTCTAGAAGGATGATGTAGTATATAGGATATCTTGGCAGCCTGTAAGGAGCTCTTGGACAATCATCAATCCTGATGTAAGTGAAAGTAGGAAACTAGACAAACCATGCTCCAAACCTATGAATCAGTTCCTTGGCAGCATAAAAAATCCTAACATGTTCTACACCTTGAAGCAGTCTTGTGATATACATGGTGAATACATCATTCACCCCTCTATAGTCAGGATTGTCCAAACGGAGCTAAAGGTTGACCTCATAGATTACATCTCGACCAAAGACCCCTTGAGTACTTAGCCCCTTATATGGATGGAACCTTATGAAGGCATACACCAAGTAAGATGTCATGGTGAAAATCTTGGTTTGCAGCACATTAGAAAATTTCTCATGAATCATCTCACTTATTATTCTTGCCCAATGGTAGTCTACAACTTTTTCCATTCTCACTATCAAATAGAACATCCAGTTTTCAAACTCCCCTACACTCTTTAGACCCATCACTCTACTGAGAAGAGTGATTGCATCATAGTAGTCTGATTTAAACTTAGCCCTAAACAACTACTTTGGAAACTTAGAGACATATGCCCTTGGTTTCTCTAGCCAAGTATTGATAACCTCCAAGGCCTTATTGGTATCCTGATCATAGAACTTCTTAGCCACATCAACATTAAATTTCAACACATGTTTGTCTGGCATGTCAAAAGTTTGGGCCATTGAGATAGGGGAAAATTTTGCAAGAACTTTGCCCTGTGGACCAATCACCCTCTATGTGCCTTGATCATAATGTCAAGCACACTCCAAGAAAAATTTATAACACTGCACTAAAGGAGGAAAACTAGCCACATGGGCCAACCCATAATCTATCATTCTCCTTACTGGAACATAGGGGTTGTCCACTACCATCCTTGCCTTGAATTATTCATAATCCCACTTCCCCACATTGGTATTTTTCACTCCTGACCAAATAGAACAAAGTTTTCTCTCATGAACCTTTCTCTTCACATCCAACTTGATCCTTTCAGCCTCTGAGATATGAGCCTCCTCAACCTCAGGATCGATTCCTTTACCCTTGCCTTCGCTAGCAACAGCCTTACTTGATTCAACCTGCACCTAGAAAAGTCACAATCAATATTCATCATAACACAAGAGTAAAGTATATTCCATCATAGATAACATATTCATCATCCAAGCAAGACGAAACAATGAATATAAACCCCTAAAATCCATAAAAATGAGTCCTTAAGAAACTAGGGATTTTTGCTCCTTCATGAAAATCAAGCCAAGAGGGAAGTTCAGGGATTTCCTGACCAGGTGGAAATAAATGAAGAAAACACAACCATTAGCCAAAACATTAATAAATCAACATCAATGCTCGAGCAGTACAATATCCAATCCTTAATCAAGAAGACCAATCATAAAATTATGCCATGTAAGTTCATCCTTTTCTACAATCTCATAATTTCAGACAATTTCAAGGATTTTCACTTGGGAGGGAAATTAGTAATGATACCATGACTTATGGATTTACATGCAACCTCATGAAAATGACAGGACGATGGAAATTTTGGGGATTTCTAAGTATGAAGGAATTCTATGAGGCACCTAAAATCCTGAAATTTCCAATTCTTCACAGTTTTTCCTAAATTGATCGAATGATCACAAATTTGGGGATTTCAACTCAAGTTTTCTAGTCATCTCAAAGTGTTGATCCATGACTTAGACTCGTAATTCATTCAAACATAGCTCAATTTCCCCTTAGCATGGGATTCAACATATGAAATCCTAGGGTTCCACCATGACTAACTAGTCAAAGCCCATATACACTCATTTGTTCAACCAGAACCTAGTCGACTCTTCCAAGAACCTCGAGGCAGGTCACAATTAGATACAAATGGATAATAATGATTCACACTTGCAATTAGATTATTAGTTTTTCATACATACGGAGCCCTAGATCGAGCCAAACTACATTACCATCACGCATGACATCAAATCCAAAGACCAACTCTAGTAAGGGTTTGCATCATTAAACTATCAAATCCAAGGAGAATCATGACATTAACACCCAAAGGAGGCATCAAAATGAAAGGGAACAAACCTAGTTTAATCACATACCTCCAAACATGCAGAAAACCTAAGCATAAAACACGTATGACTCCATAAAATCACACATTCATCAACCAAAAGCAAGGCATCATGTACATACCATGGATGAAGCAAAATTCAGGAGGATAGCTACTGGAGGTGCACTCCAAATCCCATGCAGATGCAAATGAGACCAAGGAATTGTAACCACAACCAACAATCCACAACCACACATGCAACTCTCTATGACCAAGCTCTTCCAAATTTGGTTTGAGACAAATGACAACAATTTTCCAATATGAAATCTCTCACAACCCCATCCAATACAAGCTACAACATTCGTACGACAAGCGTAAATGAGGTGAAGTGACCATTTAAAACCTTCATCGAGAATCAGAGGGGATGCCAAAAGTTAGGGATCTGGAGACCTCAAAGAAGTTCAGAGAATTCCATCCAATGTTGAATTCTATGAGAGAATTTTACGAGATCCCAAAATCTCTAAAATGAAACAACATAATCAATGACCCTCGGGCATCTGAGACACCAATAGAAATTGAAGGTTTCCACCTATGAAGGAAATTCTTGAGACTCATGAAAAACCCAAATCTCTTCCATAACTTAGGATTTTCAATGTACTACCCCAAGAGATCAACTTGTATAGGAAAGATAAGAACTCAAGCATGCTTCCAAGTGGCCATACCTTCACAATCAAAGGATTATAAGCACCCAAGACCAAATACTAGAGAAAGAAGTAGGAGCACAAAAAATACCCAAAAGAGTAAAGACAAAGGGCCCCTACTCCTAGCAAGACATGTGTGCAAAAATTGCACAACAAATGGTGACTCTACTGGAGAAATGCCTCCGAGCATTTCAATGAAAAACTAGAATCAAGAACCCAAAATCTCTAGTTTTAGCCTTTACATCAAGTCACCTATGAATAGAGTCTCAAAGTCCACAAGTAAGCAAACCATTCCCTGTACCTGGGTCTAGGTGTGTGCATATGTATTCATTTCCTTTCCTCATTATCAACGAGAAGAAAACTCAATCTAATCAAGCTACATAAAGATTCTTACTCCAAAAGAATCCTAGATAGAGCCTCGCTGCCAGTCAGACGTCCATAGCCCCAATGAGGTTATCATTGTGGCTCTCCCAAGCATAGCTCTATGCTATCTAGGTGTCCATATCCCCAATAGAGATACTTGGAAACCCCTCATTAGGTGAAGGTTTCTTCTGATTTTGATATTCTCTTTTCTTTTCTTTTGATATTTTGATAAATTTCCTTTTTAAACTTTCCCTTTCACCTTGTAAGCAATGAAGCTCACTCTTAGGGCTGAGAAGCACAATGGCACTGGAGTAGAATATAAGATTTTTCACTTGACCAGACCTCGTAAGGACTACATACAACCTTGGAACTCTTAAGATTGGATAAGGATATGAGATCCAAATACATTCTAGATTTAACTTAATTAAGTGACTCATCTACTCCAAGTATATGCAACACCAAATGAAAGACTTCTACCAATTGACTCTGGAAAGATGATTAGAGTTTGCAAAAGAAATAGTCAGAATAGTCTTAGGTATTATGATGGTTTCCATGCAAATGCAACAAGACCAGAAGAAAATAGGAAGACCTGAAACAAAGCAAAGCAAAAAGCAGACCACACCAAAACCAAACAGACCCAAAAGTAGAGAACAAAACACAACAAAAGAAAACCTAGTCTAACTATTTATAAGGGAGGAGCTACAAACAACTTAAGATTGAAAATAATGCTTCAGATGTTGCCCATTGATAGGCAATGAGATATCTTCTTCAGTGAGAGTTTTCAAGCAAAAAGAATTATCTCTGAAATCTGGTAGGGCCGAGCCAAATTTTATCAAATTTTCCATGCTCCCCTTTCTAGTCATGTGGTTTATCCCAATAGAGAACCAAGTCAGAGATTCAAAAAGATTTCACCATGGCTCTTCTATCAAACCATCTCTTAACAACACCTTCATGTTTGGAAATTTTTTCTAGGGCTTCATCTCTTCTCTCTTCAAGGTGTAATAGCTAAACCAGGTGGGCTTCATGTTTTTCCTCTTCATAATAGTATTCATTAATGAATTGTAGGGTGGGGATTTTTAACTGGATGGGAAATACAGGTTCCAAACCATATACTAGGTGATAAGGAGAGGTTCCTAGAGATGTCTTTTGTCTCATACAGTCTTCCCAGAGAGAAAAAATGAGTTGAGTGTGCCAATCCTTGGGATTCTTCTCTAATAGTTTACGAATAACTGTTAGAAGATTCTTATTGGAAGACTCAACCAAACCATTGCGTTGTGGGTAATAATTAGATGCAAAATTGATAATGATTCCATGATCAAAGGGCCAATTAGAAAATTTTAGTGAGGCAAATGTAGGACCATTGTCACAAACTGGAGCCAATGGACAACCAAAACGATTGATAATACCCGATTCAATGAAATTGATTACAACTTTAGAAGTACATTGTTTGCATGCAAGAGCCTTAGTCCACCTAGTGAAATAATCAATGATAGTGAGAATGCACTTGTGGCCTGCAGAAGAAGGTGGGTTGATTGGAACAATAAAGTCTATCCCCCACTATGAAAATGGTTTTACCTCTATGACCAGCTGAAGTGGAAGGGTTGCACGTTTCTCCTTACTTTCCACAGTTTGACATATATGACAAGTCCTTACATGGTTGTAGGGTAGGCTAGTAATAGCCTTCTCTTAGGATCTGATTTGCAGTGGAGGGTGTAGATCCATGGCCTATACCATATTTTTCATGAAATTATGCCAATACCTTCACAACTTCTTCTTTTCCTAAGAACCTTAAGTAAACACCCTCATGGTTTTTCTTATACAAGACAACTCCCTTCATCATAAAACTATCACTTTTCAAACGCAAAGCTCTCCTTTGTACAAAATTAAGATGTTTAGGACATTGTTGGCTCAAGAGATAATAAATGATTTCATCATACCAGTCTCTTGGGGACACATCCTGGAGGTGGTAGTGCTGAGCTATGAGATTATGGCCCATTTCAGCCATTTTCCTTGTTAGCCTTTGTCCTCTCACCAATTTCATGGGCTAGATCTCAATATGATACTCTTGTAGCATGGTCACCCATTTAGCTCTTCGTTCTCCCAACTCATTGCGCATTAGTAAAAGCTTCATTATAGGGTCAAGTACTATGGAAAAGACCTTATTCCTCAAGATGTAATGCCTAAACTTCTTCATAGCTCTAAACAAAGAATAGGCCTATTTTTCCATGCTAGGATACCTCAACTTTGCATCCTTTAAAGGAGCACTCATGAAATCTATGGGATTCTCATTCCCTTGGTCAGATTTCTGGGTCAAGATGCCAACACAAGAATGATCCGAAGCAAAAGAGTATATATAGAATGGATTGGAATAATCAAGACTTACTAATACTGGGGCATTAGCAATTTCTCTCTTGATCTCAACAAATTCTTCTTTTTCCTCGACACTCCATTGGACCTTTTCTTCTTGTTTCAATATTGCATTCAACTACTGCACTATTTCTGCAAATCAGGTGATTAAATTTTTGACGAAATTGATTTTCCCAAAGAATGAATTTATCTCCTTTTTACTTGTAGGGGGCTGAATCTTCAATATAGCCTCTACCCACTCAAGATCAATAGCAATACCCTTCTCTAAAATAACATGTCCTAGAAATTTCCCTTCAGTGACTCCAAAGATACACTTCTTTGGATTAAGAGAAAGGCTAAATTCCCTACATCTTTGGAATACTTTACATATGTCTACAACAATCTCACCTCGTTTCTTAGAAAAGACTGTTAGGTCATCCATATAGATAATTATGCATTTTCCAATGATGTCCTTGAAGGAAATATCCATGGCTCTCTGGAATGTGGCTCCAAAAGGGCTTTCTCCTCTAAGAAAAATTTCCCCATTTCGTAGTGAAGGCGGTCTTATGCCTATCCTCATATTGTACCATAACCTGGTTATATCTAGAGTATCCATCCAAAAAGGACATCATTTAAGACCCATTAACAATTTGAAGCACTTCATCCATTGATGGGACTGGGTAATTATCTTTTTCTGATGCCCGATTGAGGTTCCTAAAATCAACACAAAGCTTGATCTCACCATTCTTCTTTCTTACTAGGACCAAATTGGCAACCCATGTTGAATGTCTAACTAGAAATATGATACGAGCTAAGAGTAACTTTTGCACTTCCTTTTGAATGATTGGTCTTTGCCTTTGCCTGAATGGTTTGATATTTGACTTAAGAGGGATGGTATGTGTAATGATTTAATTATCATATATATTTAAGTCTTCATAACTCCAAGCTATCACATATTGATATGTGTGCAGTGAATTGATAATCCCTCTCCTTTCCTTTGGAGTGCATACTTTACTAATAAAGAATTTTTTTATATAATCTTGGGTCCCCATGTTGTAAGTTTCACATTGACTGTTGATGGATTTCTTCTTAGCTTGCTGTTCATGATCCTTTATCTTATCCAAATCAAAAATTCTCTCTAAGTACACCATTCCCCTTGGGATAATGTTAGTCTTTAAGTTGATGACTCCTTGAAGTTCCATCTCTGCCTCTTCAGGCTCTACCTCATCAATTATCTGAGAATTAACACATCACAACTAGTAATAAAATCAAGGATGTTCTTGTCATCCTCAAACACCTAGAAATTTGTTATGTTATTAGGTACCGAGGGCACTGGAGTGAGCTCCATCGTGAAATTATTTAAGCCCAAAAGTGATAAAGGTTGCAATGTACTAGTTGCTTGTGCTAGAGAATATGTAGTTTGGTTCCTGTTGTGAGGTATCAACCGAATGTTGAAAGAATCAAATCCTTTGATGAGATCCGAGACTCAATGTCTATAATTAGTCATCCTTCTATCATGACATGAGTATATTTTCCTCACTTTCTTAACCACTAATTCTGAGTCCCCAAGTACTTGCAGAATATTAACTTTCTTTCACAATTCCATTAATAATTCATGAACCAAAACCTTGTACTCAGCTACATTATTGGTACATTGGAATTGGAGTCTATGAGCAGCAAAATAAGTCTTACCTTTTGGACTAATCAGCTCAAATCCTACTCCAACACCTTGCTTTGATTTGGATCCATTGAAACTTAACACCCAACAACCTTCAGCTCTTGATCCTTCTGAGCCCCCCCTTGTTCTGCTGCTACTAGGAAGTTCTTCAGGAAGCATCATACTTTTACCTTTGGGATCATTTTGAATGCCTTATATATCCAATCTAACAGTTGGGGTTGGATTGATGCACCTCTCTATCTACTCCACCACTGCCTCACATAGGTAACATTCCAGCTCTAGGTGGGCAACATTATGGAATCTACACCAATTAGGGAGAAGTAATTCTTTGAACTTCATCTTTTTTCCCAACTAAATTTGATCCTCCACACAGTTCTAGATAAAATCTTGGAAATGATTCAACAAACTGAGTTTTCCATCTTCTTAGTCATCAATTGCCTCTGTTGATTCAATGAGTGCCTCAAAACTGCTAGACTTTGAGGTAGACTCACCAAAGGAGCTTTGCAACATAAAAATGTCTTATGTATTTGATTCTGAAATGGGGGTAGCCAATACATAATTCCCCATACTGACCTCTGATACCAATATCTCATTCAACGTATTCTAGTATTCAGTGATTACATACTTCATTTTGGGTTCCCTTTTAATTTGGATTTGATTTGGGACTCCTTTCCAAGGGAGCCACATGTGAGAATGATCTGTGGATGTGTATCCATTTAGTGCCTTGGTGAAATCCTAACCCAAAAGCAAACCATAGGTATCATGAATGTCTGCCACTTGAACATTGACCACTTATTGTACCCATCTTATACAATTTGCATGGGAATCATGTTCAATTCTCCTACCATATTTACCTTTGCATTGTCTAATTGAGTGACCTTCTTTTGAGAGGTAGTAGGGGTAATATCTAGAGCTCTATAGACAAGAAAGGGCATAACATTTTTGGATGCCCCTGAACCAGAAGAGAATTGTGTGGATTCTTCGCAAAGATGCGAACAAAAATTAGAAAGGGAGGAGTTTTTGTCTTGCCTTGGAACAAACTTAATTGTGTGTCAACTTGTGCAACTTGAATGTTATCATGTTTCTTCCCCCTATCCCTGGGCTATGCTTGACCTTAACCTTTTAGTACTTGTGAGCTGGGAGTCTTCCCAACTATCTTGCTAACTATCTTTGCTTGAGGATTTGTATGTGACTTAAAAGATTCCAAAATCGTATTTCTAATAAAGGGAACCCTTAATAGCTCAAAAGTGGAAAGACTCACCTTTACCTTCCTGAGTTCCTCGGTCACATATTCACCTAATTGCTCCACATTCAGATCGGCATGGGCTTCTTTGGAATAGCCAGTCTACTTGTCCTTTCCTACATCAACATTACTTCCTTTTGACACATTAGGTTGTTCTCCCTTTGTGAAGTACTATGTCAGCACGAGGATAAGATGGGTTATTGTTGGCATTTGTATCTAGCAAAGTGGTGAAACTATTTGGAGGGATAGATGTAGTGAATGGGCCCCTAATTTGTGGATTCCTATTAGGTTTGTTCCTCAAATCATATTTCCTTGTAGGTTGTTGAAACATCTTGACTTCCATGAAATCAACTTCCTCTTCATCCAAGGGGCCATTATCATTCTCAGTTTCTTAATTGAATAAATGAGAAATTTCATCCCCACTAAACACTTGTTCAATCTCCTCATCCTGGCCACTTGACTCTCCTTCTGGATCATTCTCTTCACCCCATGGAAAAGGTGCATGATTCAGTACCAGTATTTGAGAATCATAAGGATTCGAGGGTAACATCTCTTGGCTAGTGGAATTATTCTCAACCTCGTACTAAAAGATGGAAGCAACAATTTGGAACTCAGGACAATCCAACTCAGAGTGTTGACTTGTCTTGTGAAGCCTACACCATCCAGAAAAAGTTCCTTTGCCAGGTACACACCACTCAGAGGTTTCTCTTGGTTAGAAGGTTGATCTAATGGAGTAGGGACACCTCCATTATTAGGCCTGGTGTTCCATGGTTTGTTTTGCTTGGGTTGCTATCTTCTTTCACATTCTTGTCCACCTTGTTTCCCTCTATCAAAATTCTATCTAGATGACTGTCCTCTATCAAAATTATGTCCCCATGTAGAATCTCAACTCTCCTTGTTGTAATTTGATTGCATGTTCACCTGAGCAGCTTGGAGTTAACTGTTCTAGTTTCTCAAGTAAGTTACCTCCATATTCCATTTTTTCACTTGCTCTGTTAGCTCATCTAGTCTTTCTTTATCATGAGTACTGTAGGGTATTGAATTCATATTATTTTGAGGGTATCTTGATACTCCTCCCAAACCAATAGACTGGTTCAAGACTTCATAATTTTTCAAGTAGGTGGGAAAACCAACCTGTTGTTGTAAATGAAGAGGTTGATTGGCACTTTGCTGGGGATAGCTAGGTATTGGGTGAGTCTGATTTATTGGAGGACTTGGGTGTGGAACCAGAGGCAATTATGGTATTGGATTCATAATGGGAGTATGATTAGTCAAAGATTGGTTGAACACTTGGACCTGACCTAGGTGAGCAACAAGTCCCAAATATGGCAAATGCCATGACAAATGTTGTCTTAGATCAGTGCTAACCTTGATAGCTTCTCTATATGCAATAAGCAAGGTATTTGGAGGATTAGTTATGAACTTAAGGAAGGTGGCAGTAAGACTATAAAGGGCCTCAAAATAAACCTCCAAAGCCGTAGCATCATCCAAAACATAAGGGGCTCATAATCTAGTATATGCACAGTGGAACCTATTGTTGAATGACCCTATAGGCTCATTAACCTCCCTCTTAACCTTAGTGAATTGCAGATACAACTCATTAGCACTAATAGGGATTTTAAAATTTTGCAAGAATGTAGTCTCAAGTTCAATCTACTTGTGAATTGATGTAGTAGGTAAATAATTGAACCAATAAAAGGCATCATCTCCTAGAGAATAAGGGAAAAACCTACAAGCAACATCTTCATGATTGATCCATCTATCCCTAAGAAAATTTTGAAAACTCCTGATGTGCTCCTCTATTATCCTATTAGGGTGATTTGTATGAAAATTAGAGCATAAATGCTAGGGGTTTTTGGGCATAACATTGTAGTTATTGAAGGAAAAAGGGTGATGGGTTGTTTTCCAAGAAAGCCATTGGTGGAGGTGGAGATGGTAAAGGCTGATTTATGGCTAGTTGAGGTTGATGAATGAAATTGGCCTTAGATGAGGATGAGGATGAGGCTAATGAGGGTGTGGATGGTCGAAATGATGAGGTTGATGATTACTCCTCCCCTATTCTAGTCCTTCTTGATCTAGTTGGAGGTGGTAGTTCTTGAAATTCTTCTCCAACTGGTGTAGATCTGGTTCTTCTTTTGAATCTCTCAAGAGAAATGGCGGACATAAATCAATCTAGCTTGCTTATTCAATTCCTCCTTCTAGTGAAAATATATTGATGGTTTTTTCTACATAGAAACAAATTAGATAGCGTAGACATCTAAATTTGACCACTTCCACATGGTCAAAATTGTCTACTCTATTCATCTATTTCGTTAATAATGATTAAATAATTTATTTAATCAATATTCCATTTTCTGCCTAAGGTTCCTAAAGTATGTAATTAAATAATTAAATACTTTACCTTACACCTTTTCTTCTCTAAACTAAATAAATATGTCAATTTATTTAATTTAGTCACTTGAAATTTTTGATTTAAATCAATTTTTAATTCCTCACTTTCTCTCTCCTTGTCACATTCTCCATAATCTTCTTTTAATCTAGATTAAATTAATTAATCCATGATTAAGATGTGCACCACTTAATCAAGATTAGTTTCACATCCTTTATAATCTCCCACTTACTTCTAATCTTTTATTAATTATCCTAATCATGTGTTTGCACAACCTTAAGCAAGGTCATTAGCCACATTTAGCATGCCTTTTTTAATCAACCTTTTAATTTTCCTTCCTTAGCTTTGACCCTCTTTCCCATGTGAATTTTTTAATTCACATTTATTCATCCTAGGTCTCTCTCTTCTCCATGTGAATTTTTAATTCACATTTTATCCTTCCAAGTCTTACTTTATCCCCATGAAAATTTTAGAAACTTTGACCTGTCACATCACATGTGCTAAAGTCTTCTAGAATCTTTGAATTGTCACATCAAGTCACATGTGGGTAAGCACTTACCTTTTTAAAGACTTTGTTTTATCCAAGGTACTTTCCACCTCTCCTTTTGGAACCTTGTATTATCCACAAGATTCCCCAATCATGTGAATTTTTAATTCACTTTTATTCACTCAACATTCTTCTCTTCCCTATGTGATCATTGAGAGGTCACATCATTCCTTTTCCAAGGTACTTGTCTTTCGTCCACATCATGTACCTTCCATCCACCTCACTTCCACATCATCACATCCTAGGCAATGTCACATTCCACATGTCAAGATGTGAGGGCTTGTGATTCCTCAACTCACCATAGCCCTTCATCTTGGCCTTGTTGGTTTAAACTCAACCATTGAAATCTCTATACAATTCAAATCCCTCTATAAATACCCCATCTTTTCTCTTATTTGAAAAACTTATGCATTTGATACCAAACTCTTGCCATTTTGTCATTTACAACACTTAGCCATTTGTACTCTTATGCTACAAAATTTTTCACTCAATTTGCAAGCATCATTTAGCCATTTAACCAAGCCATTTAGCCATTAGCACTTGCGTTTATCACATTGATCATCTTACATACACCATTTCCATAGCCATCCAAGGAGCATACAATATTTCAAACATCAAGGGCCAACCAAGGGATTTCAACAACAAAGAAGGTATAATCATTTGTTATCTTTTTTATCTTATTTCTTCGTGTTATCATTCCTTAGGCTAATCTTGAGGTGTACCTTTTATGTTATTCTATTAGTGCATAATAGTTGTTTAGCATTTTAGAATAGGATGAACATTTAGGGATCACATTTTTGGCACACCCAGTGGGACCCACAAATGGGTCCCTTTATTTCACGTTTGTTGTTGTTGTTGAGTTGTTTGTAGGTCTAGGTCGTAGAGGGGTGGACTTGCCCTCCAGTGTGTTGTAGAGGGGTGGATTTTCCCTCCTATTCCCACTGTTTTCTAACACTTTCACTATAGAGGGGTGGATTTTTCTTCCTCGTTCACTACTTTTTGACATTTTCACTACAAAGGGGTGGATTTTCCCTCCTATTTCACTGTTTTTTGATATCTTCACTGTAGAGGGGTGGATTTTCCCTCCTGGTTCACTATTTTATGATATCTTTACTACAGAGGGGTGGATTTTCCCTCTTGTTCCCACTATTTTCTAACACTTTTACTGCAGAGGGGTGATTTTTCCCTACTGGTTCACTATTTTCTGACATTTTCACTACAGAGGGGTGGATTTGCCCTACTATTTCACTATTTTTTGACATTTTCACTGCAGAGGGGTGGATTTTCCCTCCTATTTCTTTATTTTCTAACATTTTCACTGCAGAGGGGTAGATTTGCCCTCCTGGTTCACTATTTTCTAACATTTTCACTGTAGAGGGGCGGATTTGCCCTTCTAGTTCACTATTTTCTGATATTTTTACTACAAAGGGGAGGATTTTCCCCACTGGTTCACTGTAGAGGGGCGGATTTTCCCTAATGGTTCACTATTTTCTCTTATTTTCACTACAGAGGGGCAGATTTTCCTTAAACAACACGTTTTGGAAGGTAAAAAGGGGCATTTTAACTACGTTTTTGTCTCGGGTTTTTGTTGTTTTGAGGTTCTAACCCCCTAACCTTGTTTGTTTCAAAGTATAGTTGGATTTCCTACTTATATTTGGTAGCATAATTTCCTAATTAACAAAGAACGAAGGATAAAATAACTAAAATTTGCTTGCAGGGCCATCTATTTGTTCAAATTTAAAAAAATCCTTGTTGTTTTCATCTAGGCACATAGATTAATTAGGGGGAAATAAAATTTATTGCTTGGTGTGTCTATTTTTGTGTCCCCCAAGGGGGCACTAGTTTGTTTTCACTTTCCCCTTGGACTTCGTGTGATCTTGGGGAGTAGTTGGAAACGATTAGTGCCTTCTTTTAGGAGGGACCTTCTTGGGAATTTCATCACCCCAAGGGATGATCCCAACCACATGTACCGACGGGGTATAAAAAGGGGGGAGAGCCAAAGCTATACCCCAATCTAGTCACATCATGTTTGGTGGAGCATCGAAGCTAGGGTGATGTCTAGATAGACGTGAAGAGTTGGTCTGAGCTCTTTAGTATCCCGCTAGGGTTCTCGACTCATGCTTGTGATGGGCTAGTGTTCACGGTCTATGCCTCATGTACCATGAGTATATCAAGGACTCCCTAAAAACCTTGTGCATCCTAGATTAAGACCTTTGTTGGCCATATCCTTAACACTAATCATAGGATTTTGCTTGTTTTAAATGTCTTCTTGTGAGAAACTAGTAATTTTTTGACAAGTCAACCTCTTTGTTGTTATTTCAAGTTCTTTCCATTGTCATTCTCATCCAAACCAAGTCCTTGTTTTCCATAGAAGGGTGGTTACGCCATCCTATTTCACTGCAGAGGGGCCGATTTTCCCTCCTATTGACTGTAGAAGGGTGGATACACCCCCTTGAGCAGTCAATTTTGCCCTATTTGGCCATTCCAAGCCTTTGTTTAACCACCCAAAGTCTCCATTCGACCGTTTAACCATTCCAAACATTCATTTAACCATTTGAAACATCTGTTTGACCTTTTCAAGCCTCCATTTAACCTTTCTAAACTTATATTTCTCACTCACATTATTCATTTCACAATTTGGGGAACCCGCTCCACCATTTTACCATCTGTGACCTAAACATTTGTACTTTCCCTAAAAATCAAAATGACATCAACCTCATCATATAAGAACCTTTAGGACATCCTTAGTTTGCATCCTTCATCATCTTTCAATACAAAATACCTTAAACATTGTTTTAGGAATTATCACCTGAATTGAACAAGACGTCGGAGTTTGATCATTATCCTACATATCAATCACTGTCTTCAACCTAATCAATATACTTTTGTCTTGAGGTAGATTTGTGTTGAAATTCTGCAATCATCAACCTAAATCAATCCACTTCCATCTTGAGGTGGATTTAATGTCATAATCAATCCTTTAATCTGATTAACCAACATATTAAGCCACCTAAGGTGATTTCTGAATTGGGTTTAGAATCCCTTCCATCAACCAATCCTAATTCATCATCCAATCCAAAGAAAAATTATCCTATCATATCCTATGATCCAATACCAATATAAGCTCCAATCCAGTTCTAATATGAGTGTTAACCTCATCAACCTAATCTAAGATTTTATTCAATCCCAATCTAAGCATTCATCCAATCCCCACATGAGCTTCTAATCCATCCTAGTTCTCTATCCATCATCTATCATTTCCTACTAATTTGTATCCATCATGAATCCTTATCCCCCTCTCACATGACCAATAATAGTAAAGGGGAATCCTAACTACATTGATGATGATAATGAAAATCTTGTTGATCACAAAAATTATTATATAGATCCCCTTGATGTTATCATTACTAGCAATCTCTCTCCAATCGCCTCCCAAAATCCAACTACTCCTCCAAACTATCCCACCATGCCTTCATCTATGTCTACTAATAGTCAGTATGCTACTCTTGACAAGGGATATCCAACATCCTCACCATTGACATATTCAACATGTCCTCCCCCTCAACCTCTATCCTACCCAACGTACATATCCTCCTATCCTTATCATCATGAACAATCCAAATCTTCCCATCCTAATCCAACAACCAAACCTTCCTATCACAATCCCCCATCCCAATATTCCTCTTATTCTAATCCACCATCTCAATCTTCTTATCCTAATCCATCATCCTTATCCTTCTATACCAACTCACCATACATGTCTTCCTATGATGGTCCACCACCTCAATCTTCCTATTCTAATCCAACATCCACACCTTCCTATCACAATCCCCAATCCCAATATCCTTACATATATCCTTACATTAATTCCACATATTTCCATCCTAATCCTCCATCCATGTCCTCCTACGAGAATCTTCCACCCACATTTCCCCATCCTAATCTATCATTCACGTCTTCCTACAACTACCCATCGCCATCTTCCCAACCTAATTAGGCATCCCCACCCTCTTACATCACTTGCCCTTTCATTGCATTATATCTTAATTCTCCATCTAATCATAACCCACCGATTCCTCCAACCACTCATAGTCCTCCATCAAGTCCCATTCATTCCTCTAATCCTAATCCTAATCCACCCATCCACTCATCTAATCCTCCATCTCCTCCTAGTCCTCCATCCAATCCCATCCACTCATCTAATCATAATCCTCCATCTCCTCCTAGTTATACATCTAATCCTAATCCACCCATCCACTCGTCTAATCCACCAATCCCTAATCCTAATCCTCCATCCATTTCCATCCCCTCATCTAACCCTAATCCACCAATCCCTAATCCTACTCCTCCAATCATCCCTAAACCTCCATCCATTCCCATCACCCCACCTAATCCTACATGCCTTCCAGATGTTGTCCAAGGACTCGTGATAGAAGAGAAGTCAACACATCCATGTCTTGATGTTGAGAAACAATGCCCTCTCACTCTATCATGTATAGTCACTAGTGATGGGACCCCTCTCCATCCCACACCTATCATTGATGTTACCACCCCTAGCACCACTCAAACCATCGAAACCAACACATCCTCTAAATCTACTGAGCCCCCATCTCCTACTATAAGATCTATTGAGCCCATCAAAGATAACCAAATCTGATCCACTCCTCCTACACCTAGATCCTCCCAATCCATCATAGATCCACAAGTCCAATCCACTCTCCACACTCCTAGTGATGACACACAATTCCCATCCATTCCTTCCAATCCTAGTATCACCAATATCCTTTCCCTTGAAATTCATGAATCCTCCATCCTCCCATCTCCCCCACCTAAGGATTCCCTCCAAAAATCCTCCATCAAAATGCCTCCCAGACATGCTGAGCCATGCCATGGGCTTGATCCAAAGCACACAAACATAGATCCTACCATCTCATCCACTCCATCCCAAGATCACAGTCTCCCATCCATCCCATCTCATTATTCCTTTCCTCACCCAAATCCTGATCCTACCATCCTATCTACTCCATCTCAAGATAATACTAGCTCTCCTGCTCCATCCCATTATCCCCTTTGCACTCAAGATCCAATCACTCCCTCTCATGAGCCCTTATCACCCACTGCCATAAATCTGGATCTTTCCACACCATCTAATTCTTCTCTCGATCCCTTATCACTTATTCCTCCTGATCAAGATGTTGCTATCCCCTCATCTCCATCGCATGATCCTCCATCGTTTCCTAGCCTTGTCACCACAACACCACTTTTATATCACCTCAGTAACATTACGCTCATCCATGGTGGTCTCCTTGTAGAAGAAAAACAAAGTATATGCACCACTCATCCTCCTTTACCTAATAATGGACTCACACCATGCTTACAAAAGAATAAGCATCTTACCCTAGATCATATGCTCAAGAACATGAACTATCAAGGAAAAGGTTTAGGCCTTCATGAGCAAGGTACTTTAGAGCCCATCCAAGTCAAAGAACATCTAGGCACACATGGTCTTGGATATACCTCCCAAAACTTGCACTCCAAATATTTTGGTACAACCTTCGTACATCCTAAACAATCCTCTTATAAAGGCACAAGAGGTACTTCCCATTGTTCTACCAAGTCATTTGCCGCCATCCCCCCTCCTCCATAATATTACCTCAAAACAACTGTCCATCTTTCTCCCTCATCCTCTAAATCCATTTTGGGTCCTTATGTCCCTCCATCTACTATGGATTCTTATATCCCCCCATAAAACCCCACACATCCTCCATATACATAGTCTATTTTGGGTCCTTATATCCCAAAATCACCCACTCCATCTTATCCTATTCATCCTTTCATTCATCCACCCCCTATCCCTCATACACAACATAAAAATCCTACCTTTATAACTCCTAATTAGGATCAACAAAGGCACCACTCCATGCATGCTTTCTCGCATCCTCCATCGACACATCCTCATCAAAAACCTACTTCTATCCCTCCATACACATCCTCTCCGCATCATCCATATTCCCATACCCATCCCCTTGCTACTAAAAGCATTTTGGATGCCAAAGAAAAAATATATAAACCCAAACATCCACATGAATCTACAGCTCCTCATGTCCCCTCCAAAATACATGATGGCAAAAAGAAAATTGAATCCAAAATCCAAATCAATCCAAATGGCCACAAAGGCCCACCAAAACAAAAATCAACACCGAGTGCATCCCAAAGAAAAAAGAGGCAAGGTCTTCAAATGAAAACTCCATGACGACCTCAAAAGTTTCTATTCCCAAACCTCATAATTCACATCTTCCATCTCCTAAATTTGTTTTGGGTCCTTATGTCCCAAAATTCACTATCCCAACACCTCTAGTATCACCACATTCTTCATCCATCAACCCTCTCATTTCACATCCACCACATGTGCCAATGTTGGTCCTGAACACCTTCCCCTATCACACATCCACTCCATCATTCCATCCATACACTTTCCAACACCCCATCCACTATCCCCCATATCTCTCGGGCATCCAATCCCTTTGATTCATCCTCTTGCATAATCCATTTCTCCTAATAAGGTTGTACCAACATCCAATGGCCACTTTACACATGGGGTCTTATTGCCTCATATGGAACTTGATGCTTGATTCCTTCATCCATCTGCTTTATCATATGACTTTTGAATCCATATCCTCCTCCATCTCCATTTGTATTTCTATCCAAAAAATAAAAAAATAGGAAAAAATAGAAAATAGTAAACAGAAAATCATTTGTCCAATGGTGAAAACTTGGCAAACAAGCGCCTTGGATAAGTACCATCATGAAAACCTGGAAAAAATGCATCATGCGTAAATCCCCCATCTCGTCTCCTTCGATTATTGGGGGCAACATCCACTTACGCATTCCTTTCCTCCATTTCCTACACATGCCCATCTTCTGCATCCTATCCATCCTATCCCATTTATCCTAGTCCCTCCATCTTCCTTGTCCTCTTGATAAATACAGGGGAAAATCTATACACATGCTTTGGAAACCTCTTGCAATATATTCCCCTCATCCATACACTATCATATTCCTTATCCACCTCTCTCTATCTTCCATTGTCCATGCATCTTATCCACCTCTATCTATCTTTCATTGTCCATCTCACTCCTTTATCCACCCATCCTGCTATCCCCCTTGCCTCATCACATAGGACACATATAGAGTTGGGGAATCTCCTTATTTACAATAGAGTCTTTGGAGACATCATCCATCCATTCCTCCAAGTCATCCTTTATGTCCCCCCCTCCTTCCCATCCTTATCTCCCCATCCCTTTATTCATCCAATACTCCCTTCCATCTACCAAATCCTTATCTTCCTATACTCTCTTCCACTAGTCCTTTCTCATCCTTTCATCTTTATCTACCCATCCCTCTATCTAAACATCCCACCCATCTCCCTATCCTTATCATCTTTCCAACTCCTTATCCTTTTGTCCATCCATCCTAGCTTCTTTCTATCTCCCCATCACTATTAATCCATCCATCTCCCTCTATTTGTCCCTTCTCTGTTTGTCTCCCTCCTCCCTCCTACTTCACCCTAAACTGGAACAACTCCTCCCTTGACCCGCAAGGTGGACCCACCCTCGGTTGAGGGGGACCCGCCCTCGGTCGCAAGGTGAACCCGCCCTACACTAGGGTGGACCTGCCTGCGCTAGAGTGGACACACCTTGCTGTGGGGCAGCCTATCCCTATGGTGGGGTGGATTCACCCCTCCCCGGCAACACCAACCCTCTTTCTTCCCGCCTGTCTTTGTCTATCTATCTACCAACCTAAAATTATAGCCCCTACCCATTTTAGCCAACCCTCTATTTAAACGTCTCACCCACCTCCCCATCCTTATAATCCATTACATCCTTCCAATTCTTTATCCCTCTATCCTCCTATCCTAGCATCTTTCTCTCTCTCCATCTTTATCCATCCATCCATTTACCTCCATTTTCCTCCTATCTCCTAATCCCTTGTCATTGGTATATAGCTATAGGCTAACCCTCATGAAATCCAATGCCATTCATCTCACTATTATCCATCCTATATATTCCTCACATTTGTCCCATATCTTATCAATCTCCATCATTCATCTATCCATCATTTTCTCCTCACAATTCATCTTTTGATGATTTGGATAACTATCGCATCCCTGAGCTTCACATAATACATATCATCTAACATATCACCCATCCTATCTGCCTAACCTACCATGGCTTATCATGACAGATCCATCATTTTATCCATCTATCATGGTCATCTCATCATCCCTTATCAGTTGTTTGTCATTGGCCTTGTGTCGAACTATGTTGCCCCTGCACTTTCACGTAGGTAAGGTCGATCATTTGATCTGCCTCTATGGCTTTGTATTTTGTCTATCTTGTCATCCTCCATCATCTGTCTTTGGCCTTATGTTGAACTATGCTTCCCCTATGCTTTCACATAGGAAAGGTCAATCATTTGATCTACCCTGGGGCTCTGTCTTTTGTCTGTCTTGTCATCCTCCATCATCTTTCTTTGGCCTTGTATCGAACTAATTTTCCTCTGCACTCGCACATAGGAAAGGATAAATCTTTTCATCTGCCCCTAGGGTATTAATCCAGTCTGCATCCTCCATTGTTCTCTCCATTATCCTCTTTCCTCTTTTATCAATGGTATTTTATCAAACTATGAGGGCTCTATTCTTTCACGTATGCAAGGTTGATCTTTGATCAACCCTTGAGCCCCTAGGTCCTTAGGGTGTGTCAGTCTTTTGTCTGGTCTCTTATGTCATGTTGTCAAGTATGCTCTTATCTAGCTGGTCCTTCATAAACAACATCCACTTGTATCATTAGATCCAATAGATTTTGAATATCCTACGTCATATAGATATTTTAGTTTAGTATCCATCATCGGTCTCAATAGGATGCATCCTTCCTAACATACCTCATCAACCCCATCCATCCTTTTGATCCTATGGCAAAGGGATTTTGACATTTGATTGTGATCTTTTGATTCTTTTGGATTATGTTTATCATTTGAGCTCCCTATCATCACTTGTCATGGTCGCCTTGATCCATCATATCATGTTTTAATTTGACTAGTACACATAGGGGTGTATCTTGATCTTTTTTTTTGTTGTTGCCTTCTCGGTTGTCCCGCGTAGTACCCACCAAGACTCCTATGGTCTTGTGTTATGTTAGGGCATCCTTTTGTGCTTGTGGTTATTCCAATACCTGGCCCGACCAAGGTCTTCATGACATTGGGGTGTTGGAATTGCCTTCTTGTCTATTGCATTTTATTTACGCATTAGACACTAATTTGTCTTATGCTATAGAAAAAATCAGTGCTTTGAATATGGCAAATTGCATTAGGATTGCATTTAATTTTTCATTCCATCATCTTGCATGTATCCCTCATCCTCTCATCCACCTTTCCACCTTTTAGTACTTGTCTCCCTCTTTCCTCCCCACTTCACCCTGGACTGGGGTGGATATGCCCCCAGTCCACGAGGCAAACCTCCCCCCAGCCCGCGGGGTAGACCCGCCCCTAGCCTACGTGGTGGACCCACCCTAGGTCGGGTCAGATCTACCCCTGACTCATGGGGAAAACCCGCCCTGGGCTAGGGTGGACCCACCCTAGGCTGAGGCAGATCTGCTCCCATCCCATGGGGTAGACCTGCCCTAGGATAGGGCGAACTCACTCTGTGCCAGGGTGGATCTACCCGGCCCGTGGGGCAGACCCGCCCTACGTCGGGGCGGATTCACCCCTCCTAGGATGTTTCCCACCCTATCTCATTTTTAATTCTTCCCCCTTTTTATCCTTTTTAAAATAAGGGGTATTGTTTACCTCTTCTTTACCCTTTTCCTCCTCTAACTAATTCCCTACCTTCAGGGGGCCACCGTTTACAAACTGTTTATCTGTTTGATTTCGTTCAAAAGTCAAACTTGCCCAATTTTTTTAGTTCTTTCCAACCATACCCTTCGTTTCTTCCTATCAAGAGGTCTCTTAGGAGCCCTCTCTTTTCCCTAGTTTCCCTCTCAATGGGGCATACCATACCCATTTCTCTATTTTATCTTTCATAGTCATTCCCTCACAAAACTGAAACATCTTCATCCATTCCCCCTCTATTTGGGCAGCTCATGTACATCTTCCCATGTTGGGAAATCATTTTCTAGTTGCTTGTTCTATAGAGTCATCTGCATTTTCTTTTCTTCAAAACACTGTTATTCTAACAATATTTCGAAGAGAGGCAAAACGTAGACATCTAAATTTGACCACTTCCACATGGTCAAAATCGTATACTCTATTCATCTATTTCGTTAATAATGATTGAATAATTTATTTAATCAATATTCAATTTTATGCCTAAGGTTCCTAAAGTATGTAATTAAATAATTAAATACTTTACCTTACACCTTTTCTTCTCTAAATTAAATAAATACATCAATTTATTTAATTTAGTCACTTGACCTTTTTGATTAAAATCAATTTTTAATTCCTCACTTTCTCTCTCCTTGTCACATTCTCCATAATCCTCTTTTAATCTAGATTAAATTAAATAATCCATGATTAATATGTGCACCACTCAATCAAGATTAGTGTCACATTTTCCATAATCTCCCACGTGCTTCTAATATTTTATTAATTATCCTAATCATGTGTTTGCACAACCTTAATCAAGGTCATTAGCCACATTTACCATACCTTTTTTAGTCAACCTTTTCATTTTCCTTCCTTAGCTTTGACTCTCTTTCCCATGTGAATTTTTTAATTCACATTTATTGACCCTAGGTCTCTCTCTTCTCCATGTGAATTTTTAATTCAAATTTTATCCTTCCGAAGCTTACCTTATCCCCATGCAAATTCTAGAACCTTTGACTTGTCACATCACATGTGCTAAAGTCTTCTAGAATCTTTGAATTGTCACATCAAGTCACATGTGGGTAAGTACTTACCTTTTTAAGGACCTTGTTTTATCCAAGGTACTTTCCACCTCTCCTTTTGGAACCTTGTCTTATCCACAAGATTCCCCAATCATGTGAATTTTTAATTCACTTTTATTCACCCAACATTCTTCTCTTCCCTATGTGATCATTGAGAGGTCCCATCATTCCTTTTCCAAGGTACTTTTCTTTCCTCCACATCATGTACCTTCCTTCCACTTCACTTCCACATAATCACATCCTAGGCCATCTCACATTCCACATGTCAAGATGTGAGGACTTGTGAGTCATCAACTCACCATAGTCCTTCATCTTGGCCTTGTTGGTTTAATCTCAACCATTGAAATCTCTAGAGAATTCAAATCCCTCTATAAATACCCCCTCTTTTCTCTCATCTGAAAATCTTATGCATTTGATCCCAAAATATTACCATTTTTTTATTTACAACACTTAGGCATTTGCAACCTTATGGTACAAAATTTCTCACTCAATTTGCAAGCATCATATTAGCCATTTAACCAAGCCATTTAGCCATTAGCACTTGCATTTATCACATTACTCATCTTACATACACCATCTCCATAGCCATCCAAGGAGCATACAAGCTTTCAAACATCAAGGGCCAACTAAGGGATTTCAACAAAAAAGAAGGTATAATCATTTGCTATCTTTTTTATCTTATTTCTTCGTGTTATCATTCCTTAGGCTAATCTTGAGGTGTACCTTTTATGTTATTTTATTAGTGGATAATAGTTGTTTAGCATTTTAGAATAAGATGGACATTTAGGGATCATAGATAGGATATAATATCCTATCTCTCTTCAAAGTTAGTTCTCTATCAACAAGCCTCAAGAGATAACCCCAAGGTCTCTAATGTCACATCTTGACAATGTAGTGAAACAAATTAGTGATGAATATGAAAATATTGGTAATCACAAAGAGACCTTACAAAACAAATACTGGAACTTTTAAACTTATCAAATCTTGCAATATGATGATACTTGGATTCCTAGATTTAACCCAAGTTTTAAAGGAAGAGAAAAAGAGAAGGGTTTCAAAGAAATTCTAAAATTAAACTAACTTCAAATACCAACAATGTAAATGATTAAATATTCGAAGTGGACGAATCCCTCAAAACCAATTCTTGTTTAACCCAGATTCAATCTGCAATCTCACAAAAATAGTGCAATCTTTTGAGGAATTAAATATTTTTAGATCATGAAGCATCCACTCAAATCCACTCGATCTTGCAATTGAAATGAATAAATACCCACAATTGAACTTAGCACACAAATATTGGGCTGAGGCTAATTTCCACAACAACCTACAATCAACAAGTTGCTAAA
>CM021104.1:242921013-242955221 GCA_007115665.2 Sequoiadendron giganteum | reverse complement strand
ATGGAGTATGATCCGAAACGTTGATGTAAAAATTTACACACAGTTTTTCCAAAAAAATTACATACTACATCATGGACTGTGGAAACAACAGAATGTTATTAATTGACCTTATCCTAGTCTACCCTAAGATCCTGAAACCTGTCCATAACAATAATATAGGTAGTTGCATCATCTAAATAGTGGGCAATGATGGGGCCATCATCAACTGCAGTATAGACCTCATGCCACCATTTCCTTAATTCTTCTAGGCTCAAATGTTTTGGTGCAAACTTCTTCCTCCCAGTCATTACCTCAAAGAATGAGGTGTAGTCATTATGAACAATATTTAATGCACTCTCCACTTTCTGAACTTGTTTATGAATTTTCCTCAGAATCATCTACCTGATCTGTAGGGCCTCATACCATTGCCAAGGCTCTGAAACTTTTGAAGAAGGCATACTTTCATCACTTATTAGTTTTTCCTTAGTATAGCCCATGGTTGTCTTTATTTTCTGTAGGAGGAGATCTACATAATCTTTATTTTGGGCTAATAATTTCTTCACTTTCTCAAATAATCTATGAGTATCCCCACAATTTCAAAAAACTTCCTTAATCGTGTTATCTCCTCTAAACCTTACTCCCTATAGCCATCCATGCGTAGTCTATGTAGAGGTCTTCATTGTTTCAAGCTCACTGATTGTTTCTTAAGGTAGTAGAACTCCTATTGATGAGGAAGGACTAGCTTGGCTGATGGATTGTAAGGGTTTCATGAGGTCTCGCAAATATTTCTTCAACTCCTCATTCTATTTTTCCAATCTTTCCTTGGCCTACTCCTTGTCCAATCTTTCTAAAATTGCAATAGTGGACCCCTTAAACTCTCCTACATCCTGAATTTTAGAAGTAGGCCCCAAATTTATTGTTTGGATGTTGTATCCCTAAGGAGTTACCTCATCTTTATTCTTGTCTATTGCAGGACTAGCAATGTGAATCACCCTATTGTTGGATTCATCCATGCCAATTTTGGAAATGGTTTTTTCTTTCCTCTTTGTTTTACCTTTTCCAATACTTGCTAGTAAATCAACCTGTCTGCCCTTTAAATCTTCATTGAGCTAGCCAGGATTAGAGGTTTCTTACTGTTTCTTTCCTTGTTTATCCTTTTCTTGTCGACCAATGGAGGAGTCAAGGTTTGAATCATGCATTGCAACAACCTCTTCAGATTTATCCCCCATTTATCCCTTTGGATTCTAATTCTTATCTTGGTCAGGCATCTTTGTCACTTTATGAGATGGAGAAGGAGTCCTTTCATGCATCTCCTCTTTCTCTAAGGATTTCTCTCCCTTATCCCTAATAGGTGAATCCTCATACGATACCAAAGGATATTTCAAATCCTATCAATTTCTACCTCTACACTGTGAAGATCTCCATCCTTGACTTTTTCTGTGTCTTCAACTTGAGGGGTATCCTAAAAAACTACACTTGCAAGCTCCTTTTCTTTATGATGCACTTCTTGAGCAGAGGGAGGGGCATAAGTATCCTTTTGGTCCCGTGCAATAAAGGGAATCATAGGGGCAACCTCTTCTACTAGAGTTGTCCTGGGAGATGGAGTTCTTGCCTTCTAGATGTAAAATTGTGTTGTCTCTCATGAGCTCTCAACATCTACCACCTGTGGCCCTATATCACCCTTTTCTTTAGAAGGATCATTTTTCTTCCTTGATTCCTTTTCTATTTTTTGCCTCTTGAGCATAGGGGAATCACCTTCCTTTCCTTTGTTTTCACATTCCTCCTCCTAAGAAACTTTCTTCTCTTTCAAGGTGGTCTTTATTTTCTTTGATATGGGCTTCCTCTTCTCATCCTCCCCACCTTTGATCTTTATTTTGAAAGAGGAACTTACCTTTTCCTTACCTTTTGGGTCTTGTTCCTCCTCCTCAGAAGAAGACCGAGATTCTAGGCTTCCTATCAAGTCATAGGTGTATTTTTTTCATTCACTATCTAACTCCCAAATCTTGTGCTTTATCCATAATTTGGTGTATTTGATGATAGGAGCATTAATTTGCTCCAATTCTATCACCTCCTCCTTCATCCAGTCAATTTCACCTATAGGCCTATCCTTAACTGGTTCATAGTCATGGCTCTATATTAGTTCCCCATAATCATCAATTTGATCTGGGATAGCCTTAATACTATACAATTTGATCAAATTGGCAAGTAATCAAGAGAATTTCCTCTTCAAAACTTCAAATTCATCCTTATAGTTGGCCCAATAATCTTCAAGGTCATCCTTATGTTTGAACTCCCTATTGGCCTTCTTTTGAGCCCAACCTATTCTATCAAATCTAGGCCTCTTAGTATGTGAGGGTAGGTTGAAAGTGCCCATCTCTTCCTCAGAAAAATGTGTTGTGGCCAAGGAAGGGCAAGCTTTATGACCTCCAATCCTAAGTGGGAATTCACTACCAAAACATGTTTTATGCATTTCCCCTTTTACAATTGCATCAAAGTCAAAAATTTCCTTGTAACCTCTAGAAGGATGATGTGGTCTATAGGATATCTTGGAAACCTATAAGGAGCTCTTGGAAAATCATAAATCTTGATGTAAGAGAAATTAGGAAACTGGAAAAACCATGCTCCAAACCTGTGAATCAGTCTATTGGTAGCATCAAAAATCCTAACATGTTCTACACTCTAAAGCAACCTTGTGATGTACATGGTAAATGCATCATTCAAAGTTCTATAATCAGGATTGTCCAAATGGAGCTGAGGGTTTACTTCAGAGATTACATCTTGGCCAAAGACCCCTTGCGTGCCTAGCCCCTTATATGGATGGAACCTTGCCAAGGCATAGACCAAGTAAGATGTCATGGGAAAGTCTTGGTTTGCAACACATTCGACAACTGCTCGTGAATCATCTCACTTATTATTCCTACCCAATGGTAGTATACACCTTTTTCCATTCTCACTATCAAATAGAACATCTATTTTTCAAACACCCCTGCACTCTTTAGAACCATCACTCTGCTGAGAAGAGTGATTGCATCATAGTAGTCTAATTTAAACTTAGCCCTAAACAACTACTTTGGAAACTTAGAGACATATGCCCTTGGTTTCTCTAGCCAAGTATTGATAACCTCCAAGGCCTTATTGGTATCCCGATCATAGAACTTCTTAGCCACATCAACATCAAATTTCATCACATGCTGTCTATCCGGCATGTCAAAATTTTGGGCCACTGAGATAGGGGAAAATTTCACAAGCACTCTGCCCTATGGACCAATCACCGTCTATGTGCCTTGATGATAATGTTGAGCACACTCCAAGACAAGTTCATAATAGTGCACTGAAGGAGGAAAACCAACCACATGGGCCAACCCAAAATCTATCATTCTCCTTACCTGATGAGAGTGGCAACCTGAGTCACAAAAATCCACACACAAAACCAGAGAATCTTATTATCTTAAGAATAATGAAATTATTACATGCAAAGGATCCCAAATCCTCGACTTCTGTAATACATGATAATTATAGAAACTACAAAAATTTCCCCTTTTCATAGTATGTGGTCTTCTTTCCCCAAAAACTACCCAAAAAATCAGAAACTAGCCCATAAATAGCCCCTTTCTTCATTTGGAGCCAAAAACAACATTCTAAATATGCACCAACTTCCGCCAATTTTCGAGCCCATCCGGAGCCTCTAAGTACCTCAAAATTGGCTTTGAAGATTTTATAAGGCAAAAAGCAAAAACTGAAACTTGAATAAATTTTGAATCGGGAATTTTCTTGACCTAATTCTTTAGCCAAAGTGCTTATTTTTTTTGTCCCAAAGCTTCCCTCAAATTTCTACCTCCTCACGCCTTCAAATTCACACCTGCTAAAAATAGCAGCTGAGTAGAAAAAGTAGAAAAGCAGTTTTGAAAGTTGGGATTTCTTCTTCAACGAAAAGGGTATCTAGAAATGCAACAACATCTACAAAAAGATAAATGAAAGTAAAGATATTTTTTGGTGATGCAAGATTGCCCTTACACCACTGGATGCTCCTGCATCATTACTAGAACAAAGGGGATGTCCACTGCCATCCTTGCCTTGAACTCTTCATAATCCCACTTCCCCATGTTGGTATCTATCACTCCTAACCAAATAGAACCAAGTTTTCCCTTATGAACCTTGCTCTTCACATCAAACTTGATCCTTTCAGCCTCTGAGATATGATCCTCCTCAACCTCAGGATCCATTCCTTTACCCTTTCCTTTTCCAACAACAACCTTACTTGATTCAGCCTGCACCCAACAAAGTCACAATTAATATTCATCACAACACAAGAGTAAAATTTAGTCCATCATAGATAGCACATTCATCATCCAAGAAAGCCCAAACAATGAATATAAATCCCTATAATCCATAAACATGAATACTTAAGAAACTAGGGATTTTTGCTCCATCACAAAAATTGAGCCAAGAAGGAAGTTCGAGGATTTCTCGACCAGGTAGAAATCAATGAAGAAAACACAACCATTAGCCAAAACATTAATAAATCAACATCAAAGATCCAACAATATAATATCAAATCCTTAATCAATCAGACCAATCATAAAATTATGTCATGTAAGTTCATCCATTTCTACAATCTCATCATTTTAGATAATTTCAAGGATTTCCACTTGGGAGGGAAATTAGCAATGATACCATGACTTACAGATTTGCATGCAACCTCAGCAAAATGATAGGACGATGGAAATTTTGGGGATTTTTGAGTATGGAGGAATTGCGCGAGGCACTTAAAATATCGAAATTTCCAATTCTTCATAGTTTTTCCCAAATTCATCAAATGATCACAAATTTGGGGAATTTAGCTCAAGTTTCCTAGTCATCTCAAAGTTTTGATCCAAGACTTAGACTCATAATTCATTCAAACATAGCTCAATTTCCCCTTAGTAGGAGATTCAACATATGCAATCCTAGGGTTCCACCATGACTAACCAATCAAAGCCCCGATACACTCGTTCTTTCAACCAAAACCTAGTCGACTCTTCCAAGACCCCCAAAGGCAAGTCAAAATTAGATACAAATGGAAAATAATGACTCACACCTGCAATCATATTATCAGTCATTCATACATACGAAACATTAGATCGAGCTAAACTACATTACCATCATGCACAACATCAAATCTATAGACCAACTCTAGTAAGGGTTTGCATCGTTAAACTATCAACTCTAAGGAGAATCTGGAACATTAACACCTAGGGAAAGTATCAAAATGAAAGGGAACAACCCTAGTTTAATATCATACCTCCAAACATGTAGAAAACCTAAGCATAACACATGCATGACTCCATAAAATCACACATATTCATCAATCAAAAGTAGGGCATCATGTACATACCATGGATGAAATAAAATTTAGGAGGATAGCTACTGGATGTGCACTCCAAATCCCACACAGATGCAAACGAGACCAAGGAAACGTAACCATGACCAACAATCCACCACCAACAAGAAAGCACACACACAACTTCCTATGACCAAGCTCTTCCAAATTTGTTGTGAGACAAATGACACCAATTTTCCAATATGAAATCTCTCACAACCCCAATCAATGTGAGCTGCAACATTTGTATGACAAGCATAAATGTGGTGAAGTGACCATTTAAAACCTTCTTCAGGAATCAAAGGGGATGACATAAGTTGTGGATCTAGAGACCTCAAAGAAGTTCAAATAATTCCATCTGATGTTGAATTTTGTGAGATCCCAAAATATCCAAAATGCAACAACATAATCAACGACCCCCCGAGTATCCAAAACACCAATATAAATCGGGGATTTTCGCCTATGAAGGAAATTCTCGAGACTCATGAAAAACTTGAAACTCTCCCATAACTTAGGATTTTCAATGTACTATCCCAAGAGATCAACCCATACAAGAAAGATAAGCACTCAATCATGCTTCCAAGTGGCCAAACCTTCACAATCATATTATTATAAGAACCTAAGACCAAATACCAGATTAAGAAGCAGGACCACAAAAAACACCCAAAAGAGAAAAGATAGAGGTTCCCTGCTCCCAGTGGGGCATGTGTGTGAAAATTGCACAAACTATGTGGGAAATCTCATGGAATTTTACCATATAGAAAATGGTTTAGTTGAATGGAGCAACAAACACCATTTCCATGTGCTTCTGGGGATAATTTTTTGTGTTCTCTCAAAAGCACATGACAATGGTGTTCAGTTGCTATCCATAATCACATAAACCAACACTCATTCTCCTCCCTACCATATTGGCATCATGAAGCCGCATGGGCTCTAGCCAAACCCCCAAGTAGGAAAATAGGTAAGTTCCGTGGGAGATGCCATAGAATTTTACCATATAGAACACAATAACAAACCTAGGGATGCACAGGTGTTTTGAAACAAGTTATATAATATTAGAGTGTTTTTTCTTTTGGTATGACAAATTTGTGGAAAAAAAATATACTGGTAAAGAATTAGCATAATGGGGTTTCAAGATGGCTAGAAGAAGATGGATACATGAAATGTATAGAAAAATATACAATAAGTACAAAGGTCCATCTAACCTCACAATGCGAGTTTAGATATGCCTATATTAAAAACACAACTGTAATCTAAGGAAGAATATATTAAAAATTGTCATCAAATTGATAGGCCAATTGTTACATAGCCCATGCACTGATACATAATGCACATTTTACTTTGGGGGGCTGAGGAAAAGGAATATCATAAAATATATTGATAGAAGACAAGCAATCTATGTAACAATTGGCTTGTTAATTGAAAATACAAGCTACTAGATAAAATAGAGAAATTGAAAAAGAACTATTACGAAAACACTATAAGAATTAGAGATAAATGACGGATAATTGAAACCCACATAAACATATTGATACAAGACAAGAATTTTGTGAAATTATTGGCTTGTCCAAAGAAAATTGATGACACGGCCAAATTCTTGCCTTGTGCTTCCATGTATTGAGGCAACCGACTACACCACCACCAACATATGCACATAGGAAGCTCTACAGTTGTCACAAGTAACCCTACGTAATTTATTCTAGGGGCCTTGAAATAGATGAAGGAAAAAGAATATCATGAAACATATCAATATAAGATTAAATCTACATTGTTTAGTAGTGGAAATTGAAGACAAATAGAAGAATTCTATAACAGGTATTAGAATAACACTTGTTTACTACTAAATATTATACACAAAAATAAAAATTATATTGAGTTCCTTGAAACATAGACAAATACATTTTCACATATATATATGTACTCAATTCTCTAATTGATGTATAAAAACATACATGTAGGCAGATATACATATCGATAGATGCAGATAAAGAGCACTATGGGTTGTTTTGAGAATGCAACAATAATGTATATATCTAAAAAAATTATGTATACTATGTTTAATTATTTTCTACATTGTTAGGAAAATCAGTACAATATAGCCACATGATTGAATGATATAGCATTGAGATGTTAAGAATAGAGCATTTAATCGTTCAGTGTGTGTACAATATTCATAATGCCAAAATGGCTCTCCCAACAATACAATTGAATCTATATATTTTTTCTTGAATATTTTGGACTATACTTTCCCACACTACAACACTGAATATTGCATTTGCTTGTTGGTGAAGTAGATTGGAGGGTTTTAAAATTGTTGTTCTCTAAAATATGTAAGTTGGTTTACATGGGTGTTTTGCATAAATAATATATACATATATATACACACACATATATATACATATATATATTGGACTATACTTTCTTACACTACAACATTGAATATTGCATTTACTTGTTGGTGAAGCAAATTGGAGGGTTTTAAAACTATTGTTCTCTATAATCTGTAATTTTTTTTACATGGGTGTTTTCCATAAATGATATATACATATATACACACACACACATATATACACACATACACATATATATGTACATATATATGCATACATTGCAACTTTGAGCTCCATTATTTGGCACTAAATATTATAGAGAAATAGCTAAATTGTAAAAGAACTATTACCAAAACATTGAAGAACCACATACATCTAATTCTTAAGTATTATCCTAATACCTCTCACAACTATTACATAGATTGCTTGTCTTGTACCAATATGTTGCATGATATTCTTTTTCCCTCATATGTTTGAAGCTCCTTATAACAAATTCTTAATTGTCATTTTTTTTGTATGTATGGCGAGAAAATATATTGATTAAGTTGCATTGTCAAAAGAGCCATTGCGGTGTTGGTTTGGTATTAGACTATTCAAAGAATCATCACCCTCGAGTCTGTTCTATAGTAGATTTGAGGGTCTCAAACAATAGTTAGGGTTTTGTGTTTTCTGAGGTCATCCATGGCCCCTCTTGCGTCATACTACGCTTCCAGCACAGGAAATTGTTTCCTTCATTGAGGATGACCACATTTACTGCAGTTTTAGGGGTTTATTATGCCTTCAATCGGTTCTAACCTAGCAATTCATCTTGGTGTTAGCAGTTCGTCGACGTAGTTTAATGACTCCCCCACCAAACAAATGCCCTCAGAAATTTGTTCCAAAAGTCTTTCATGAGGTAAGCATTATGATGCCCATGCTGATGTAGTTTTTCCTTTACCTGATTTTGATTCTACATGTCAGTGGCTCGAACAACACACCCTTGTGGGTTATTTTATTAGAAGGACTCCCGCATAAAGTGTGCTGAAAGATTGGGTCAGCAAGGCCTGGATCCCTCATGGGGTCCGCCTTGATATGGTCCAAAATTTGACCAAAGGATTTTTTTTGTTTCGCTTTGTGGAAGTTAGTCATGTCTAAGCTATTTTAAGTCATGGGCCCTAGTATTGTCAGTCTTCCTTGTTGGTTTTCCAAGCATGGACCCGGGATTTTGTTGTCTTAGAAGACTCCAAAATGCGTGTCCCGATCTAGATTGAGTTTCTCGGATTACCTTTGCCATGCGTGCCCTTCTTGAACCATATTGCTTCCTCTTTGGGGAGGGTTGTTTGTATCGAACTTGATAGGTTCTTCCAAGCTCGTCCTCAGAAGTTGATTTATCCAAGGATTTGAAAGAGTTTGTAGACAGTCAAATTGGTGATATTAGACACACCCAGAAAGTCACATATTTCAATCTACCCAACACATGCTATCGGTGCCAGTTAGCTGACCACAAGATCAAGAACTGCCCTTTGACAGTTCCTCGTACATATTCTCAGTCACAGGATGTTGAAAAACCTCATCTAACAGAGCCTTCTGCTAAGGCTAAAACAAAATGGACTACGGTTTCAAACCGAAAAAATAATTCATCTGGTTTTGAGTCGGCTCCCAAGGCCCCTTAACCAACTAAACTAGTTTCAAACCCTTCAGAGAAGGGGATAGCTACTCCCTCAAAATTTACTTCTATTGTTGTACAACCCAGGTCAAAGGCCACGCATCAGCCTGTGGCTATTTTGTGTGCTCAACCATCTTTTTCCTCCATAATGGGGACTCAGTGGGGGTTTCTCAGCCCGTCTCCTCCACCGGAAGAAGGAGAATATGTGCCTAAAAATAGAGATTCTCTCCTATTCAGATTGGTTCTATTCCACAAGAGTTTTTGAAGAATAGCTTCTCTTCTTTGGGTGAAGAGGACCACAATTCTACAAGTATGGAAGATTTTCCATGAATTTTATCTCATGGAATGTTCGAGGTCTAGCTGACCTCTCCAGGAAATATTCTGTTAGGAATAATTTGAAGAATTACCCAGGGATTGAAGTGCTTTGTCTCCAGGAAGTTAAAATTTTAGGTTTTTTTGCTTGCTTCGGCTTGTCGCTCTATTTGGCCAGCTAGTACTATGTTTTGCACTTTGCATGAGGCTGGTCATGGTGGAGTTGCTACTCTTTTGGTCCCACGATTGCATTCTTGCATGGTGGATCATGGGGTTGACCCCTCCCAGTGGGTAGTCTGGGTTCTTCTCAATATTGAGAATCATTCCTTCGGGATTATTAATGTTTATGCCTCTAATGATGTCATGGAGCGTTGCTTGCTTTGGTCTTGGATTGCTGATTCTTTGCTAGTTGCCACCTGGTTGCTCTACGAGGATTTGAACATGGAAGAGATGGCATATGACAAGAATGGCACCTTGCTTTTTCATTGGGTAATGGGTGAAAGGGAGGCATGGTTTTACATGCACAATAAATTGGGGCTTTTTGATCCCAATATGGGTTGTCGTCATTCTCATTCTCTCTAGCACACTTGGTGCAATTACAAGGCTAGTTCTGATAGAGTCTTTAAACACCTTGATCGTGCCATGATCTCGGCTCAATCTTTTTTTTCCTTTACTAGTTTTGCCTTGCTAGTAAAGTCGTTAGTGGATATGACTCTTTCTGATCACTTCCCAATTCATTTTTGCATTGAGTGGGCATCTTGTCAACCCCACACATGTAAGACTCAATTATTCTTGAACACGTCTTTACTTTGTCACAAGCCCACCCTAGCCCACATTCATCGACTATGGAATTTAGAGTGCAGAACACCTGACCGTACGAGCTGGATTGCTTGGTGGAATGATGCCATCATTCGTACTACGCATTTCTTGCGCATTTATCGATGCCAACTTGCTATCTTTCATTGGCATTCTTATGAGGCCACCACTGCCAACTTGCATACACCTATGGAGGCTTTGGTGGCCAGTCCTTTCTCCCCATCACATCAAGCTAGGGTGGCAGATTTAAGATAACAAAAGCAAGTGGCAGATAATTATATTGCCAGAGGCACTCAAATCAAAGCTCGGTTTATTGGCTCAAAATTGGTGATTGTGCGTCCAAAGAGTTTTTTTTGGCCCTTCGTGCCAGACACTCATCCCCAAGCATCAAAGAAATCAAAGATGGTAACCAGGTGCTCTCTGAGCTACCTGACATTCTCCAGGATTTTGTGTCACACTATGAACAGGTTTTCACTGCTTAGGACCCCACGCCTACGTGCTACCAAGCCCTTCAAGACTGCCTTCTTGTTGTGCCACATAGGCCTTCTTTAGCCTAGATTAATTTTTGTGATCAATTGTTAACAATTGATGATCTCAAGGAAGTTGTTTCATCCATGGTCGATGATAAGGCTCTTTGGATTGATGGCTTTCCTTGTGAATTTTACAAAGCTCTTTGGGATTGTGTTGGGAGTGACATGCATCATGTTTATCTTGAAGCCTTTCAAACCAATTATCTAAGAAATTTAATAAATAAAGGCAATATTAAATTGATACCTAAGCCTGGGGATTCAAAGGATATTTGCAACTGGCGGCCCATCACACTTACTCAATGTTTCTTACAAAATCATTGCCAATGCCTTGGCTCTGAAAATTCACCACCTTTTGCCTCAGGTTATGCATCTTGAGCAGATTGGTTTCATTAAATCTAGGTTTATTCTGGATAACATTATTGCAGTTTGGGAAGGCATGGAGTGGGCCCGACGGTCGAACCAGCAAGCAGTGTTCATTAAAATTGATTTTACCAAATCTTATGACCGTATTGAATGACCTTTCATTCTTGCGATGTTGCAACCCTTGGGTTTTGGGCCCAACTTTATACAGTCTATTCATATACTTTTTTCTGATGCCTCGACTTGCATTTCCATTAATGGGCGTCAGTCTTCTGCTTTTGGTCTTTTTCGTTCCATTCGCCAGGGGTGCCCTCTTGCCCCTGCTTTGTATGTTCTGGTTGCTAAGGGCTTTGGATATCTTCTGGCCCATGCTGTATCCCAGCAACGTGTTAAAGGGATCTCTCTCTCGGACTCCCAGGAACAACTTGTCAATGGCCACTTCACAGATGATTCTTTTCTCACTCTCTTAGAGGATGAAGTTTCCATCACTGTTGCCCTTGATTGCTTTAATACCTTTTGTCTTGCCTCTCGTTCTATAATTTAATGGCACAAGACCTTATGCTACAGACAATCATTGCTCCCCACTCCTACGTCGCTCCAAACCTATAACTAGAAGTGGGTTGGGAAGGGAGAGATCTTTCAATTTTTGGGCATCCCCTTCACCTTCCAGGCTTCCCCTTAGGAGCTTTGGCAAGCTATACTTTCTAGGGTTGAGTAGAAGCTAGCCTATTGGATTACTAAGCTTCTTTCACTGGCCAAAAAATTCTAGGTGTGCTCTAAAATTTGGGTTGCCTCTCACGTCTACTATTCTTCTTGTTGGACTCCTTCTAAAGCTACCTACAGTAGGCTTGAAAAGTTGCTTCATGATTTTTTATGGGCCTCTTTTGAAACCCACAAGGGTTTTCATTGGGTCGCTTGGTAGTTTTTCTATCTCCGCAAGGACTCTGGAGGGCTTGGATTGCTCTCCACTCAATGACAAGGGACTTCTCTCTGTGTCAAATGGATTATCCAAGCTCTCACCGGGGATGAATCCTGAAAGATTCTCCTCAGGCATTGTATACAGCTTGGTTTTCCTATTCATAGGCCCACCTCGAAAGGAATCGGTCTCAAAACCCTCCTAGTTATGAGGGAGTTGTTTTAAATTGTTGGCTCCTTTGTGGCCAAGAGCATCTAATGCTCTTGGGAAACTATTAAGCCATGGCTTCGTTGGGTCGGGGCTGGATTTTGTGATGGGTTTTCCATCAACCACCACAAATTATGGTGGTCTTCCCTTCTAGCTCAAAATGGTCAACCCCTGGCCAAGTCTCCTTGGCTCAAGGCCCTCAGATTTCATAGAAAGGGTATTCAAACACTGCATCAACTCTTTCACTGGCCTACCATGTGTCTCTTGTAGTGGGATGCTTTTAAAGCCTAGTACAGTCTTCAAAACCAGGACCGTCCTACTTTTGATGGGCTGGTAAGCACCATTCTAGTGGACATGCTTCACAAAGTTGGAATTCGTGGGCACAAACCTTAGTGGAAAGACTGGAAATGGTTTCCAGACACTCCTCTTAGGAGATACAAGCTGCGACTTGGTTATAGGTGGCTTTTGCCTCATTTTCCTATGATCAGTTCCTTGAACCAAAGGTGGCTTCTTAATTCCTTTTCCCATACTTGGCGTAAGAGTTTTGATGCCACTTGGTCTGCAATTGTTAATCTAAAGCTGACCCAGTTTGCTTGGTGTATTCTTTTCCAAGGCTTGCGTGTGGGTTCTCGACTTGTTCATGTGGGAATTCCTGACCCTCGCTGCCCTTTTTGTGGGCAGTCTGAAAGCTTTAAGCATCTTTTTTGGTTTTTTCCTAGAGCTCAACAATTGTGGACTTGGATTCATGATTTCTTTTGCCCTTTTTAGCTAGAACCCTTCTCTTGGCATATGGTTCTGCTGGGGGACCTGCCTGGAACCCCGACTAAGTTCACTCAACTTTGGCACACATTTAGGTTGGAAATCCTCTTCAATATCTTTAAAGATAGAAATGCTTGTATATTTTCTCATTCTTATTTAGATGTTAATGTGTCTCTTTATGCTAAAGCAGTTATTTGTTCTAATGTTCTCCTACAGATTCAAGTGCAAGCCAACAAGGTTGCACAAGAAGTGGCTCACCTGCAGGTCCTCCGGGACCACTGGGGCAATGCCCCTTGTACTGTGGCTTGGATACCCGATTCACCCTCCTCCTCCTACGGCCGATCACCTTCTCGGGCCCAAAAGCAGAGTGACTCCACGCGTTCCAACTCCCAGCCTCCTGCTCGGTGGGATTCTCGGCCTCCTAGGTAGGCTCGTTCTCCTCTTCTGCGTCCTGGTCAGGGTGGGCACTCTAGTGGTGCTATGGGGAGTGGTGGTGGTAGTTTTGGGTGGCTCTATGATGCTCCGCCTACTTCTGGCTCTAGCTGGCCTACCAGTGGAAAATGTTTTCTGTGGCTGGCTCTTGCAATATCGCCTCGGTGCGAGGAAGAAGAAAAAGATGATGATGGTTGGGGTGCACCTCCTGCGTCACTCCAAACCCCGCTGATGTATGGGGGAAAAATCTGGATGATAGGGATCCCCCAGGCTCTACTCACACTGCTTTAGCCACTTAATTTTATTTTCTGTTATTAGACTTCTGGGTTAGGCCCATGTGATTGATATTTTGGCTTTTCTAGGCTCTACCCATGTGACATTCAGGGTGTGCCTTTTCACCACCCACCCTTTTTTTGTGAATTTGTAATTTCATCTTTATATTAATATAGATATCTACCTATTCATCAAAATAGCCATTTCTTAAGAATTTCCTTGAAGTTTCCATCGGATTTTTTGTCAGCCCAGCCATGAATTGGATTTGTCGGCATCGTAGATGCCCTAGCTAGTGGAGAATTGACCAGGTTTTTTTGTGGCCACATGGAGCTTGCTAATTACATGGGTTGGCAATGGTGGAGTTGGTTTCCTCGACACACGGAAGCTGAATAGTTGTGTATAGTATTTAATAACAAATAAGTGTTATTCTAATACCTATCACACAAATACTTTGTTTGTCTTCAATATATATATGCATATATATATCTATCTATGTTTCAAAGGATCCATTTTCACATATAGTTCACATTTTATGTATATATATATATATATATAATATGACAGTGAAAGGAAAAACCACAAATAACACGGTTGCTTCCCTATGCACCACATCAACATCATGAAGCTTCATGGGCTCATGGAAGACTATCAACTAGGAAAAGTATGAAAATTGATGACAAATTTGATACAATTCCATCATATATCACACAATGACAAAGTTGCTAAAAAAATTGCATGTTCCAATATATGGGTTGCTTTTCCTAGCACTTTTTTTGTGTGCAATAACTTAAAAAAAGAAGAGAATGCTGATAAATAAGTGCAAAAGATGCAATTTGTTTGTAATGTTGATAAATATAGGAAAAACATAGTGTACAAGAGGTCTCATTTCAAAGGATAAATTTTTTTGTAGATGAAGTACACAAATATCATTAAAAGTGAGACATGAAAGAAATAACAAAGGTTTTTCTTCAAAACATACAATGTATACAAATAACTTTACAAACATACTTGATGCTAGTGTGAACCCCTAAACCTGCAAATGCACAAGAGCAACAAAACACATTAGTTTTTAAATCATATGTATGCAAACAAGTATGAGAGATTCCCCATAAAATCCATCTATTCAAACTAGATTAGGAAAGAACACAATATAGGAAACCGAAATTCAAACTAAATCCTAATTAAGCTAATAGCATGATGATCTGATAGGGGAATTGGTGCCAATGGAGTGTTGCAATTGGCCCTTTCCCAATTCCTAAATAGAAATGGTGTGTGAATGAGAAATGGTCAAATCTCCAAAGAGATTTGAGCATAACCTTGTTGCAAATCTTGAAATATGATGAATAGTTGATGGAAATGGGTAAAATTGGCTCTCAAGTTGAAGAGAGTAACTTTGCATATGATTGTGGATGAGAAATGAGGAGAGAAGTCTCCAATTTATAGACTTTAATTTGGAAGAGGTGAGCAATATTGAGCAATGTGGGACAAAAGATAATCCAATGGCATTGTACCACTTGTCCACATGTGATTGGATGAGGAATGAACACATTTTGGCCAATGTGCATGATAAATGCATAAATTTGAATTTTGAAATATTGAAATGACAAGGTGGATGAGAAGTCAAATAGAGTTATGACCACTTGGCTCAATGCAAAGGACATGTAAGAGGTCTTAAATGCCTTGTTGGAAGGACCAAACCCACTTGGCCTTTTTGAATTCAAATGAGGGAATATTCCTTTTTGATGCTTTGTGAGGGAAAATAGAGAATTAAATAAATCAAAGTAATTGATTTAATGTGCAACTTGCATTCTCTAGAGAATTTTAATGAGAGGGATTAAGTTAATCATGGTTTTGATTAATTTAATGAAGAATTAGATGATGTGACAATCTAGACTTAAATTTATGAATTGATTTAAGTCAAGATTTGAGATAAAGTGATTTATTAAATAAATAATTCGATTTATTTAATCAAGAAGAAATATGTTAGATTAAATCAAATAAGGTTTTAACTTATTTAATTTAATAAGAGGAATTTAGAGAATTTAATCAAATAAAATGATTTATTTAATTACATAGATATGTAAGGTTAATTAAATTAAATTGATTAATTTAATCAGAGGAAGTGATAGACTTAATCCAATAAATAATGATTTATTAAATTAAGAGGTAGAATGTGATGAAATGATAAGAATATGTTTTAGGAGGAAATGTTGTTAGTAATCAGGATCAGGTGTGCCAAAATGAACTTGTACATTTTGCCCCTCTTTGAAGCAATGTACTTGTTGCATTGATTCAAAGAATAAACTATTGTGATCAAAGGTCTAGGATTTTCTTGATTTTTTTCAGATGCCCCACTGCTGCCCCAGCAGAAGGATATTGCTGGATATTGCCCCCTCGAGAGATCGAACGAAAATTTTGATTCTTTGGATGATCTCGTGAAAAAGATGACAAGGTGCCCGACATGCCAAAAATGCCCCAGAATGCCAGAAAAAATGGATTAAAATGCCAAAAGGGATGCAAAGTGACTCTCGGTTGGATGAAAACTTATTTAGGGGACGAAAACCCTTACCGGAAGGTCAAATTAGGTCAAAAAACCCTAATTTTTAGGCTTAAATAGACCTCGAGGGGTCACTTTCAATATATTTGCAATCGTAACCTTGAAAAATTTGACACTTGAGCTCCGAGTCTTAGAGAAAATGGCGCAATGACAGCTTCCTCTGTACACGTTAGAGTGGGTATGAGTATATTAGCGACCAGTCACCATAGGAATCGTGGTATGTACCCCTATCCGACCTTTATTTTTCTTGTTATTCATGCATTTATTAGGGCTTAGGTACGGTCGAGTCAGCACGACACGATATAGTGCCATAAAAAAATTCACAAATAGGCTCGTGCAGTCCTATATAGGATGGCTTGTGCATAGAGCATCACGCAACACAGTTTGCCATTTAGGGATTTTTGGTTAGTAAACTCAGCCGCTCATTCAAAAAGTGCCACATGGGCCAGTTTGTCCAATTTAGCCATCTAAGTCTGCCATGCGGCATAGTTTGGAACATTACAAACTATGCCACTTTTTCTATTTCAAGAGCGACATGTGATACAGACAACAAATTTTCTCTAGGGAAACTGATGTGGCTTCTTTCCTTGCGCAGGAGAGGCATGAGGTTATTCATTTTTGGGAGCACCGGTGGCCAATTTTTGAGAGATTGCAGGATATGCACATATTCCTTCAGGAGCAATTTGGGATGCTTGATCTATGGTTTGTTGCTTATGTTCCACCTATTCGAGCACATCTGGGTATGATGCATGCCTTGGCCGAGCGTTGGCACAATGAGACATCATCTTTTCATCTTCCTACTGGCGAGGCCACCATTACTCTCAAGGATGTCTGGCACATCCTACGACTGCCCATTCATGGAGAGCGAATGATTTATGATTTGGAGGAGGGTAGGGATGCCTGCTTCAGTGTCATGGGTGTGGATGAGCCAATGCTCTGTGATGGTTAGATAGATTTTGAGATGTACTAGGATATAGCCCCTACTTACAGCCTGATTGTGGCCGCCATTATTTCTGGCCTTGTAGCTCCTAATCAGCACAACCAATATTTCAGTCTAGGTTGGGAACTAGCATGGCAGTAGATGTGCTCTCACTGAGTGTGCTTTGCCTAGGGACTAGTACTGTTGGCCTCCTTATACCAGGACTTGCACGAGTTCACCTATTTGGATGGTTGGGCTCTTGGGGCTGGATTAACTCTTTTGCATATTTGGGCCTGGGAGCAGATTATGGTGCTTCACCCGATTGTGACACTGATCATTATAGATATTGATGACCCCGTGGTGTGGTGCTATGGCAGGGTGAGGATTCGCTTCACTCACATGGGTACAAATGATATAGCCCACTAGCAGTGGGTTATAAATGAGATGACAATATTTATATGGAGGCCACAGATGGGTATAGGCCCGTGGATGGATGATGCCGAGCAGCTTTTCTTTGCTTGCCAGGACAAATTCATGCAGGGCTAAGAGCACACTTTGATAGAGGGGTACCTTCCTGATAGGGTAGTCAAGCAGTTCAGCGAGGTGCAGGATATTCTCGATGCTCAGTATATGGCCATCTTTGCTCGCACGGAAAAGGATACAACATGGGGACTACCTATTCTAGTAGAGGAGGCATTTTCCTCATTCAGACAGTTAGTGGCTCGATCATGGCCATATGATCAAGGGCTAGCAGATGTAGGGGTGACTCCAGCATATAGGGTATGGTTCAGTCCACTAGTGAGATTGACAATTCCTGGGATAGTACTTCCAAGTCGAAGGCCTAGAGGCAGGTTAGCAGGTAGAGGTCAGGGAGGTGTATCACCAATGCAACCAATAGTAGGACAGGATGGGTAGCCCCAAGTAGGCCCACAGTAGTAGCTAGTAGTACAGCCGGTAAGACAACCAACGACACAGCCAATGGTATAGCCGGATCGATGAGATGCATAGATTCAGTAGTTGAAGGGCCAGGTACAGGTTCTGACAGCTAAGTGAGATGAGGCCCAGTAGCAAGTTGATGTAGTTACAACCAAGAGAGACCTGGCTTGATCCAAGAGGGATCAGGAGATTGGCCGATGGAGGCAGTTAGAGAGTGTCGCTTCCACATCTCGGGGTCGTTCAGTTGACATTCAGGAGTACAAAGAGGCTATCAGAGAGGCCGAGTACTATCGAAAGCACTACCGATAGGTGGTTCCATCAGCAGACAGACTGTCAGATTTCTCTCAGTAGATAGGGAGGCGGCCAACAGAGGCCCATAGTGAGAGACAAGATGGGGAGGACAGCAGCCAGCAAGGCTAGCCCCCTTTTGATCACAGACAATTTTTTGTATTTTTGCCATATGGGCTGCAGTATTTTGGCCTTATTATACCATGTATTCGATGTACACTTGATCCGATTTCTATCATAAGAGTATTTTTTGATGATATATATGAGATGATTCACCCTTTATGATATGTATGGTACACATGTATGATATGCAGATGTATAATTATGCAAATGTATGATGTTATGAGATGTTTCTATTCTTATGCTTATGTGATGTAATGGATGCATTTCTTTTTGTATATTTTTCATGCTTTATGGATGTAATGTATGTGAATGATGGTTTAATGATATGCAAATGGAAATGGATGCAAATGATTATGTATGCATAATGTTGTAATGCTTTCTTAAGATGCTTAAAATAACAACTTTATTTTATTCCTCATAACTTACAATAATGTTATGATGCAATGTGCTTTCGATGTTGACGATCTAGTGGATGTAGGGTGTATGCATTGGCGATGTTTTGATTACAGTTATGATACTATGTTAGCATGGAAAGAAGATAGAAGAATTACAGAATTAATGAGTTAGTTAGAATGGTGATGGTGACTTGCATTGCTAGGAATTGGGATTTTCAAAGGGGTCAATTGCGTTATGTTTGATAACACACCTAGGTATGATGCATCAAGGTATAAAGGACCAAGATGGCATTGTACCTAGTGTGATAGAATTTGACTTGACAATCAGATAGGAGTATTCTTATTCACACTTGACAAACATGACCTTATTCAGAATGTAGTTCAAATATCCTAGACATCTCAGGCCAAAACATAAGAAGGCAAGCCTTCTTATGTGGTCAACAAGATACCTAAAACATCCTTCCTACAAAAAAAACAAAGTATGCATGACAAAGTTATCTTACAAGGATATCCAACAAGCACAGTAGATAAAAAGATAATGATCATTGCCCCATTCCTTTCTCTCTAAACCTGTTTTGTTTAGGCATAATTGAGAGGTCCTTGGAATGAGTGCAAAATAAGATAAGTCAAAAAGACCAAGTAAAGTAAACAAACAAGCTAATGTTCTTCATACTGCTAGCCAAGATTAACTACTGAGGGGTACCCAACGCTTATGTCCATCACAGGAAAGCTTCATCCTAGGACATGTTGTGATCAGGGTTTTGATGGGACTAATTGGATGATAAGTTATTGATACTCCGAGTTGACCAACTTGTTGATTCACTGATCTAGACTTTCAAGACTCTGAGGATTAGAGTGTTCACTTTTGAACCTGCTAGACTTGCTTCTAACTGACTCACCAAAGGATGAAAGTGATGATTGATTTTATTATGAGTGATGTTTATTGTGGGTGAAAGAGAGATGAGACGGGTGCACCATTTTGGGTTTTTTAGATGTTTTGAGGCTGTTTTTTGATATTTTCACATTATTCAATGTTTTTGGTATTTTCAAGATTTATGATGAAGAGACTAATTTAAAGACCTATCCTAGGGGTCTCGAGAGCTAATCCATAGATTAGACTTGCCTACGTTATACACGCAGAGACCACGTAGTTCGACTAACGATAGACTGACTTGATGACGAGATAGATGGGCAAACGGATTGCCCCTTTTATTGCTCAAAGGATTGACCTAAGATGCAAACTAGATGGGCAAACGGATTACCAATCCGATGGACACCTAAGGACTGACCCTAACTGTCTCGGGGGATGATCAAAGATCAACCTTGCCTACGTTCAAGCTCAGAGATGACGTAGTTTGACAAGGTGACAGATTGACAAGACTTAATGATGAATTTTTGAAGATTTTTTGATATTTTGACATGTTTTTGGATTTTTGATGAATTTGGATGTTTTTGGATTTTTGATGAATTTGAATGTTTTTGGATTTTTGATGAATTTTGAGAAGATTTCGAGAATATACATGAATTTGATCCGATCCCGATACAGGAACATGCCCCCAGCATGGTGCGATAGACTACTTCGATAAAGGCAGGACAAACTAATGGTGGAATGTGATATGGGCACCACCTCAGGCTATGGTATGGATGTGAGCAGCTGGGTAAATGGATGGATGAGTGAGTGAGTCGTGCAAATCTTGGTGGATAGAGAGTTCTTTATTTACACTTGACGCCTGTTTTCCAAGTTTTCACCAAGGTACCTGTCCAAAGCGCCACCGAAGTGGTTTTCACTAGAGGATGATTTTTTTCTTTACTGTTTTCAATCATTTTTCTAATTTTTTTGATTTTTTTTTGGATTTTTGGATTTTTTTGTTGTCACCAAGATGCCTGTTTGCCAGGTTTTCATCAAGGTAACCATTTTTTCAGGAAATTTTTCTGATTTTTTTGTATATTTTGGTTTTATACCTTGCAAGTTCTTAGGCATAAAATTTTTTGAGGTGAGAGTTATTCATGGGCTCTTGTAGGGGCTCATCTTCTGATGTCGACAACTGATATGCCCTTGATTTGTAGCTTGTGGTGATGATGAAGGGTCCTAGCCAGTTGGGCTTAAACTTTCCTTTTGTATTCGAGTTGGGCACATTCTTTTGGTTCTCTTTTAGCACAAGGTCACCAACTTGGAAGGTTTGTTTCCTAATCTTCTTGTTGTAGCTCTATTTCAGTTGATTCTGGTAGACCTATAGATGATTTATGGCATCCATGCGTCATTCATCTAATAACTCTAGCTCATTTAGTCTTGTAACACTATATTCCTCATCTGTGATGAGGTTTTGCAAAGATATTCTCAAGGATGGGAGCTCGATCTCGATTGGGAGTATGGCCTTTGATCCATAGACTAGGGAGAATGGGGTGGCACCTGTCAGTGTGTGGATGCTGGTGCGGTATGCCCATAAGGAAGGATTTAATTACAGATGCCAGTCACGACCAGAGTCATTGACTATTTTCTTGAGGATTTTTAGAATGGTCTTATTGGTAGCTTCTACTTGGCCATTTCCTTGTGGGTAATATGGGGTGGAAAAGCGGTGTTAGATTTTGAACTTTCCACACAAATCACGAACATCCTAATTTTTGAAGGGTGTCCCATTATCAGAAATAATGGATTGGGGAACACCATATCGGCAAATGAGGTAGTTCAGGATGAACTTGGATATTTGTTTACCCGTGATGTAGTTCATGGGAATTCCTTTGACCCACTTTGTGAAATATTTAGTGGCGGTGATAATGAACTTATGGCCATTGGATGAGGTGGGTGAAATTTTACCTATGAGATCAAGCCCCCATTGTGAAAAGGGCTAAGGTGTAACAATGGAATGCAACTCTTGAGCTCGTGCATGAATGAGATCTTCGTGCTACTGGCATTGCAGGCATCTTCTGACAAAGTCATGTGCCTCTCTTTCCATTGTTGGCCAATAGTACCCGGTTCTTAGCAACTTCTTAGCCAAGGTCATACCACTCGAATGTGAACCACAAGTGCCATTGTGTACCTCAGTTAGAGAAATCATGGCCTCCTCAAGTTTTAAACAACGTAGCAAGGTTCCATTGATACTTCTGTGGAAGAGGGTCTCTCCTAGGATGACAAATTGTAAGGCCCTTTTGACAAAGGCTCTTTTTAGATTCGGGGTGATGTCAGTTGGGAGGATTCCTAACGTTAGTTAGGTGTAAATGTCATGGTACCAAAGATCACCGGGAGCAATGAGTTCACACGCATATTCTGACTCTGGTACCTTGAAAGTTGGTATGAGAAGCTATTCTACAAGGAATTCATGTTTCAAGACGTTGTGAGGGATATCTAGCAAGGATCCGATCATTGCCATTGCATCAGCTGCTTTGTTGTTTTCCCTCGGTATTTGCTCAAAGGTGATGTCAATGAATGATTCCTTGAGGCTTTTTACTACCTTTTTGTATGGTGCGAGCTTATCATCTTTAGTTTGATATTCACCGTTGACTTGGTTAATGATAAGCTGTGAGTCTCCATAGACCTTTAATTCCATAATTCACCATTGTGCCGCAATCTTGAGACCTATGGTTAAAGCCTCGTATTCTGCAATGTTGTTCATACAGGGGAATGCCAACTTATATGACCTTGGTATACAATCTCCTTGTGGGGTAATGAAGAACACACCTGCTCTTGATCCATGCTGCATGTGGGAACCATCAAAGTACAATTTCCAATGGTCGGCTGCACCGAGATTGAAAAGGGACTCATCTGGAAACTCTGATATGAGCGGGTTGTCCGTGTAGAGGGGAGCTTCTGCTAGCTAGTCCGCAATAACTTATCCTTTGATCACCTTTCGCTCAAAATATTCAATATCATGTTTAGATAGTATCATTACCCATTTAGCCACTCTTCCTGTAAGCAATGCTTTTGACAATAGATGTTTTAGAGGGTCTATCTTGGCAATTAACTTAATTTGATGAGCTAGCATGTAGTGTCTGAATTTCTGGGCTGCAAATACCAGTGCTAGGCAAGCCTTTTCTATTGATGTGTAATTGAGCTCATGCCCTACCATTGTTTTGCTGATATAATAAATCGTCCGCTCGGTTCCTTTTTCATCATGTTGGGCTAAAAGGGCACCAAGGGCAGTCGTTGTTGCTGAGATGTATAGAATCAACGGTTTCCCTACGATTGGTGGCATTAACAAAGGTGGTGTAAGTAGGTATTCCTTGATCTTTTTGAATGCTTATTTGCACTTTTTTTCGGACCTGAATGTGACTCCCTTGTGAAGCAGATGTGAATAGGCTATCTGTTTATCTGCTAGTTGTGCTATGAATCTTTGGATGGACTGGAGTCTACCTTGTAATCCTCTGAGTTGCTTTAATGTTCTCGGTGCTTCCATATCAAGGATTGCTTTTACCTTTGCAGGGTCCACCTCTATCCCTCTCATTGAAACTATGTACCCCAGCAGCTTTCCTGATTGTACCCCAAAGACACACTTCTTTGGGTTGAGTCTGACCTTGTATCGTTCTAGCTTGCCAAATATTGCACCTAGAGTTGCTATGTGATCTTGTCTCTTCTTTGATTTGGCGAGTATGTCATCCATGTAGTCTTTGACAGTTTTGTGGATCATGTCATGGAAAATTAGTGTCATGGCCCTTTGGTATGTAGCTCCTGCATTCTTTAGCCCAAATGGTGTCACATTCCAGTAATAGGTGCCCCAAGGACATGTAAAGGTTGTCTTGTGCTGGTCCTCTTTTGCTATCATTATTTGATTGTATCCCGAGAAGCCATCCATTAGGGAGAGCATCTCATGCCCAGCTGTCATGTCCACTATCATGTCAATGTTGGGTAGTGGAAAATCATCCTTAGGGCATGCTTTGTTTAGATCTCTAAAGTCTGTGCAGATGCAGATGCCCCCATTTAGTTTTGAGACTAAAACAAGATTAGATACCCACTCTGGGTAGTCGATCAGGCATATGAAGCAACATCCAGGAGCTTTTGTAGTTCGATCTTAATAAGCAAAGCTATTTGTGGGTGCCTCTTCCTTAGCTTTTGTCTGATTGGTTTTTCCCTAGGGTAAACAACCAAATGATGAACCACGACCTCAGGATCCAAACCTGGCATGTCAACATAGGTCCATGCAAATTTTAACTTTCTTTCTTTTTGGAATGTTGCTAACAGTTCTTGTTCCTCTATTAAGAGCGACTCAATGTAGAAAGTGATTTGTGGCTCTATTTTTGTTCCCAAGTTGACAGGGTTGCACTGCTCTATCAGTACTGCTGATTTTTCTTGATGTAAAGCGGTAGGGGGGAGATTGAATCCTTCATCCTCTGGTGCCTTAGGGAGGTTTTCACCATTGGACGCGTCCTTTATTTTTACTATTTTGTGGTTAGAGAGTGCTATAGTGTGGTTTTCACTCAATAACTCCGAGCTTATTCTCGATATTTTCCTTTTGTGACTAAAGAACTCAATTGTCTCCCCATATTATGTATGTGTTTCCAATATGATATTGAAGCCTACCTTATAATCCCCACATGGAACCGTATCCCTTAGTCCCATGAATTCCAAGAGCGCCTCATCATTTTCGAATGAGTCAAGAATTGGTGGTCCTCGTTGATTGTGATCGATGAGTTGCAGGTGTACTAGGGTGATTCAGTGGGTTGGTTGGTTTGACTCAGCTATGGAGGCACTAATCATTAACAAGGTGGAGTCCTCAAAGAGTCTAGGGAGACCTGATATGGTATCATCATCATCACTATTGGCACATACATCGGTGACGTCAAAGGTGAAATTATTGAGTGGGATACCTAGGCATACAGGTGGTCTAGGAGTGGTTGTTGTTACATGAGGAGAGGACCTGACTGCCATTCTAGGATTACCCTTGCCACATATGGTTATACTCAGAGGAGTATACCCAAGGCCAAGGTTCTACATTCTTCTTTCTACAATGATGGGTTCCAGCCGTCCATCACAATTTCTCCCAAGGCTTTCATTCCTGTTATAGCCCATACCAAATATCATTTATAACCCTCTGTTAGTTTCATCCATGGATAGGGTGGGAGTGGGCCTTTCATCTTGGTATAATATGTTTTAGATGTCTCCCTCATCCAAATTTTCTCTACTGAGATCCCCCCAATGGTGGAATCTAGAAGGTTTTCCCCTAATAGTGTGGACAGGTGTTTCAACTGGTTGAGGTTGTCTGTGCGACCTAGGAGATTGTGTTAACTCTCCTACAACAAATGCATTCCTTTTCATTCTATAGTCACCACATCCATTGTTCTAGATCATGTTTTTGATTTTGGATATGTCAAGGATGGTGGGTGTCTTTGTCGCAAAAGTGGAAGCGAGGTTGGTTGGGTCGATGTATGAAGTAGATGGCCCATCATCATTCTTTGGTACTTGGGGGATCTTATAAAACTTGGCTTCCAAGTTTTTGCAATAGGTAAAAGGTTCAGGATCCCCATATATAGTGACCTCCTCATTCTGATGTGAGACCTTGATGCATTGGTGATACGTCGAGGCCACTGCCTTCATTCCATGGATCCAGGGGTGTCCAAGGAGGATATTATATGGTAGGTCTAGGTTGAGGACCCGACAAGTGATCTCCATAGTTGTCGGTCCTAATTGGATGGGGATCTTGATAGTACCCTGAGACACTCTTTCTTGGTCATCATACGCCCTTATCATGATGCTTTTGTTCTTATTAATGGAATCCTCAATGAATCCCAATTTCTTTATGAGCTTTAGAGAACAAATGTTAAGACCTGCACCTCCATCCACTAGGACTCTTTTGACTTTCTTTTTATGGATGAGCACTTGAAGGTGTTGTGCGTGGTTATGAGATGGTTGTGGGGGGAAATCTTGGTCAGAGAGTGTAATGAGATTTGGGGTAACAATGTTACCCACCATAGCCTAGAATAGCTCTGTGTCAAGGGTGGCAGAGATGGTGGACACAACTAATGCTTCATCAAGGATCTTCCTATGGGAGGTGGAGATTTGGGTGGGGGTTCTCTTCAGCTGGTCAATGACGTTGTAGTCATAGGGGATGGCCTTTGTGTTAGAAATGGCGGTCTTAGCAGGTGCCCTGATAATGGTAACCTTTTTGCCATGTGTGGTGACTCCACAGTTGTTGTTGGCTCCTTTGATATTTATGACGGTGACCATCTCATCGACACATCTGACTATCTCCTTGTACACTAGATTAGCACTAGCATACTTTTGCTTGCCCTTATTGTTCCCTTGGTTGTGGTTCGGCATCGAATTCGTGTATATTTTTAAGTCTTGGTTTTCGGGTGGCTATTTAATATTGATGATTTTATCCTCAATGAGGTCTTGGATGATGTTTTTGAGCCTCATGCAGTTGGCGGTGGTATGTCCTTTGACCTTGTGAAAGTCACAAAGGATATTTTCATTATACCATGGCTGTTTGGTCATGGGTTCCATGTATTGCTTCGAGTTAGAGACTTTGATTAGATTCTCCTTGACCAACTTCTTCATTATGGACTCAATTGATTCACCAAGAGCTATGAACTTCCTCTTGGGGGGATACTTGCCTCGAGGAGGTGGTCCTCCTTGATTACCCAGGTTGTTGATTTGATTTGTGGGCATTGGTTATTGCTGTGCTACTACCACATTAGTCTACACATTGTTACGATTATGATTTTGTGGTTGATGATGATTTTGGATGTTCTGCTTAGGGTCAGTGATGACCACTTTAGCATCAACCATGTCATCGTTCATGATATTTTTATTCCTCAACCATGTTCGAGGTTTATCATTGTAGTTGTTAGACGGGCGGTTATCCTAGGGTGGAGTGAATGTTGATGCACTTCCTCACGTATTAAGGGCTCTTTCGATGGTGAGCGCCTTTGGGATCAGTTGATCATAGAATGTGATGCACTGCATTTTCAAGTAAAACGCCAAGTTTTCATCTAGATTGGCTATGATGGTGCAAACTTGTTGTTCTTCCGGCATGGTCCACTTGCTTTGATTGGCCTTAGATCACCATCTTTGCAAGAAGGATGCGAATAGCTCTCCTTTCCTTTGTTTGAGTGTTGATAGTTCTTCCAAACTAATGTCCACACCCATATTGAAAGCATAATTTTTAAGGAAAGCTTCCACGATTTCCTCAAATGTTTTAATGCCCGTGGGTAGGCAAGAAAACCATTCCATGGCGGGACTAGTTAGATTACGAGGGAAGAGTCGCATTAGATATGTGTCATCATATGTGACCTCCATGCAGTGCACCTGAAATTCCTTGACGTGGTTCTTAGGGTTACCCATTCCATTATACTTGTCAAATTTGGGGATCTCGAATCCCTTTGGGAATGGTATCATGGCGAGACTTATGTTGAAAGGATAAGGGCATAAGTTGCTCGGTGTTCTTGTGGTTTTTCCTACTTGTAAGTCCAACACTTGCTTCAAAAGCAGTTTGATTTATGTTGTGACATATTTGCTTGGATCGGGAGGTGGGATGAATGAGTTGTGAGGTTTTCTAGGTGTTTGATGTGTGGGGAGAGTACTAGTGGGTATTTGCTGCAAGCTCTACTATGTGTTCAAAGCCTGATGGTATGCCTGCATTTGTGTCAACAATGCTTGTTGTTGATCTTGCTGCTGTTGTTCCAACAATGCTTGTTGTTGGTCCATCTGTTGCTATTCCCATGAAGCCTACTATTGATCAATCTGTTGTTGTGCTAGTAAAGCTTGTTGTTGGTCTAGTTGTTGTTGCACCAATAGAGCTTGTTGTTGGTCGAGGTGCTGTTGTGCCAACAAGGCTTGTTGTTTAGCTTGTTGCTATGCTTGAAAGTCTTGCAAGGCTTGTTGGTATGCTTGTAGATGGATCGCTTGCAATTGCGCTTGGTATTGGGCTTGTGCCTATTGTTGGGCTTACACTTGTGCTTGTGCTAGAGATTGAGCTTGAGCTTGTGCTTGGGCTTGAGCTTGTGCTTGGGCTTATTGCTTTTGCTTGAGTACTCCTTGTTGGTTGGCCTTTTGAAGGGTTTGGATTAGGGTGGTGAATGAATTTGTTGTATTGGCTTTTGGTGGGATTGGTGGTGGAACGGGAATGATGCCAACCATTGTGACATGAAGGGGTTATGGTAGTGGTTGGGATTTGGGTTGTTTGGGGGGTGGTGGAAATGTTTGGTCCTTGAGAAGGCATGCTTTGGGATATTTGAGGACCAACAGATGTGTTTGTGGGGGTGGTTTGAATGGTCATGATTTGTGATGCTGCGGGCAAGAAGAGAGGACTTGATGTGATGCTAATATTGCCCAGATCTAAGAATCTATCCACATTTAGGGGGGGGAAACCCAATCCAAGAGGTGATGTGGTTGTGAACAGAAATGGGGGTAGTAGTGGTAGGCTACCCTAGAAAGAAAAAGGATCAGTGAATTTAGTTGTTCTAAATAAATCACCTTCTCCTTGTGGTAGAGAAGTTGGTATGTTCAACTGATAGGCTGGTGAGGCATGGAATGAAGCTGAAACAGTGGGATTATGAAATGTGAGTGGGACGTATGGGTGCAATGGATTTTTTGGAACAAAATTATCTGGTGCAGTGTTGACAATGACCTCTTGGTTGGCCATAAGGCGGTGCTGTTGTAACTCTCAAAACATGGAACTTCCTTTGTTCACCAATGGTGAGGTTGGTGTGATGACTAACATGGTGGGACGCACTTCTTGATTGATATTCGACCTTGGGGATTCATTTGTAAGGGGCATGTCTATACTAGTTCTTGCGCCAAGGTCGAGGGGGAATTGGACCCCTCCTCCTGCTAGTGTATTTAAGTACTTGAACATGGCACTGACAATTTTGTGGTTCTCTAGATTTTGAACCATTTTCATTATTTCGGATTATGTCATCCCCATGTCTTCGTTTGTGATGTCTTCCTCATGGTTTTCCTCTTGAGGATTTTGTGATGATAAAGGAGAGTTAATTGGGGGATTGCTCGATCTTGCAAGGTTTATTTTAGAGGTTAACTGACTCATGTCCATAGAAGTTGATATTTTACTTATATTCTTCATGTTCTTCTTGTATTGAGATCTAGTTTGGACCATAAAAAAAAGGGATTGTTTGATCCTAACCTTTTAGGCCTAAAAGAGAAGAACTAGGGAAGTCAAAGATCAAAGAGGGCGGTAATGATGATGGGATAATGGATGAGGTGAATGAAACTTTTAGAGAACTTTTGAAGGGTTATGCTAAACTTGTAAGGACTTAGATTGATTATGATGGTTTGACTACCTGTATTGAGTCAAACAAGATTTTAGTGAAGTTGTATTCCCTAGGAAGTTGCATTATTCTAAGGGAACTTGCACAAGTGGATGAATTAGCTAAGTGTGTTAATCCAATGTGATTTGTGAACTAGTAAACCTTAGGAAGTTGCATTATCCTAGAGGTAAATTCATCCAAAAGTGTTGACTATTTTGGCTAGGTGTGTTAAGCCAAGATAGGGTGATGTTGGTTTAGCCCTCTAAGTTTAGCACGAGTGATTTTTCTAGAGTTCTCAAGAAGTTTGATGATGGGATGAGATTTGATTTGATGAAAAGATCGATGGGGATGTTCCTTTGATCCTAGACATAACTCTTTCTACAAGATCTCAATGTTGAAGAACATGCTATACTTCTTATGGGAGAAAAGAAAACCTTTCAAAAAGTTCAGGATTCTGTTGGTATTAAAACACATACAAAGTCAGATTGTTCCTTGAAGCCTTTTTGTAGAAGTTGTATACAAGTCTTTCTCTTACTTCAAGGAGCATCTCAAGGTGTTGCTCATGGGCTTTTAGGCTTATCTTTTTGAACTTTGGCTTTGGGATTTTAACCTTGCGGGAAATCATTGGGAACAACACACATGAAGTTCAATTTGTCTCTTTATCTTTGTTTAATGAATTTCTTTTTATCAAAGACACTTGCTTGCTTATGTTTCAAACTATATATCTAGTGTCCCACTTTCTTTCTCATCCCACAAGGTCCATTGTGTGGAAATCGAGGAAAATAGGGCAAAAGTTACCTATGTTTAAACTTTTTTGAAAACAAATGATGATAGAATTTAAGCACTTAGAAACCTCTAGGGATAGAATCCCTAGGGAAAGCAAGAGTGCTTAAATTCGTCAAAGGGGTTTGAAATTTGAAGGTCTTGTGAATGTTCATTTTCATGTTTTTTTCGAGAACCAAGCAATGTGTTTTCCACTTTTAAGCACTTTTTACAACCCTAGGATGATGAGGCAATATCTTGTTGGGTTCCCACTTGGAAAAATCCAACTGCACATATCTTGTGCGAATGGCTAAATGCTTGACCACACTGGCTCCCCTCCATTGCACACACTTCTCGGGTCAGCTAAGCATTAGTACCCATGAATCTCCCATGGAATACTTTCCATTTCTACAACAAGACCGTATGTATAACATGGGGCGGCTTCAAAGGACATGACCTTTTGCACCAACAAGATAGACAAGGTTTTGGCCTTTTTATAAACAAAGGGTTCTAATGTGGGCATTTCATTCATGGGGGATTATCCAACATTGGTGAGAGTCCATTTTTGTCCATCTCGTCAGAATAATCCTCGTGATTCTTGAACTTTCCTCAAGAATCCACACTTATATACTAGTTGGAAGTCGCTTGGCTTTAGGGTGTTCCCAGCTGGGTCATTCCCTTGGATGATTACTTTTTCCCACAAGATAGGCCCTCTAGGATAAACAAAAGTGAGCTAACATATCCCATCGTTTATACAACCTTTGTTGAAAAACAAAGGGGAAAACCTCCGCAATATGTCGTGCTCACACGCATGTTTTGTTCAATTATTAAGAACCCAAATTGAAATGTGGAGGCAATCTTTTATGCAACTTAGTGTCACCAAAAAGAATTTTGATTCTCAAGATCGTCGTGAGGTGTGAGAGAAGTGCATACGCCTTTTCAAATGATACTACTTTGCAAAAAGGATTACAAAGCACGAAAAACACATGTTCAATTTTAAACTTCTCAAAGCAATGATGAGTTATTTTTAAGAACCAAATGAAATGTGAGGTTGCCTTGTTCAATTGTTAACCTTTAAAAAAAATCTAGTATCTTTGTCTAAGGTTCTTTTTAACCCCTTGGCAACTTTTGAAAGGAAATTTGATTGTTTATTTTAGAACCCAAAAGAAATCTAGTGTCCTAAGATCAATGAAGTTATCAAATTCCTTAAAGAGTGTTGAAGAACACTTTAGTGTTTAAAAACACTTTGTACAAAGTGAGCATGGTATAATAAAAATTTGCTTGTTCTTTTTAAACCCAAAGTGAATTTAGTGTTCCTAAGGCCAAAGATTTTTAGCAAATTTCTTAAAGAGTGTTAAAGAACACTTTTAGTGTTTAGAAACACTTTTGAGTTTGGTGAACATGATCTCATGATGAACTTCTTCCTTTACTCCAACCTGCAAAAAAAATGGCAAAAAACTAGAGAACAAAAAAATACAGAAAACAATGTCAAAGATTAGAAAATCATGAATTTAATAAGCACATGTCAAATTTAAATCTCACTGTTCAACCACGGCGCAGTTGGTAGAAGCGGTGGAGTTTGGAGTGAAAGCGACGCTATATGGCGTTGTAGGGTTGACTTTGTGCAGTGCTCTGCAGAAACAGAGAGTGCAAAAGCAGCACGACAGAGGCAAGCAACTAAGTTTGGAAGCGGCCCGATTTGAAATTTTGAATTTTTTAGGTAGGAATGACAGGTGGCGGAGTTTGGAGGACACACGGTGTGATATAGGGCCACGACACTGAAAGCGGTGTAGTATAGACCTGTGCAGTGGAGTTAGGAATTTTAAAAAGAAGACAGGCAAGGAGAATCCATGGCGATGTTTGGGGAATTTAAACGGAGGTGAATATGGCGCTGCGCCTTTGGGAGCGGCGAAGTATTGTGCCTAGTTTGTTGTGTCTACAAAAAAAAAATGTTAGAAACCGCAGAATTTTGAAAAACGTGATTGAATTTTTGATTCAAGCCCTTCTTATAGCACCAAAATGTGAACCCCTAAACCTGGAAATGCACAAGAACAACAAAACACATTAGTTGCTAGATCATATGTATGCAAAAAAGTATGAGAGATTCCCCATAAAATCCATCTATTCAAACTAGATTAGGAAAGAAGAACACAATATAAGAAACCAAAATTCAAATTAAATCCTAATTAAGCTAATAGCATGATGATCTTATGGGGGAATTGGTGCTAATGGAGTGCTGCAATTCACCCTTTCCCAATTCCTAAATAGAAATGGTGTGTGAATGAGAAATGGTCAAATATCCAAAGATATTTGAGCATAACCTTGTTGCAAATCTTGAAATATGATGAATAGTTGATGGAAATGGGAAAAATTGGCTCTCAAGTTGAAGAAAGTAACTTTGCATATGATTGTGGATGAGAAATGAGGAGAGAAGTCTCCAATTTATAGACTTTAATTTGGAAGAGGTGAGCAAGATTGAGCAATGTGGGACAAAAGATAATCCAATGGCATTGTGCCACTTGTCCACATGTGATTGGATAAGGAATGAGCATATTTTGGCCAATGTGCATGATAAATGCATAAATTTGAATTTTGAAATATTGAAATGACAAGGTGGATGAGAAGTCAAATAGAGTTATGACCACTTGGCTCAATGCAAAGGACATGTAAGAGGTCTTAAATGCCTTGTTGGAAGGACCAAGCCCACTTGGCCTTTTGGAATTCAAATGAGGGAATATTCATTTTTGATGCTTTGTGAGGGAAAATAGAGAATTAAATAAATCAAAGTAATTGATTTATTGTGCAACTTGCATTCTCTAGATAATTTTAATGAGAGGGATTAAGTTAATCATGGTTTTGATTAATTTAATGAAGAATTAGATGATGTGACAATCTCGACTTAGATTTATGAATTGATTTAAGTTAAGATTTGAGAGAAAGTGATTTATTAAAAAATAATTTGATTTATTTAATCAAGAAGAAATATGTTAGATTAAATCAAATAAGGTTTTAATTTATTTAATTTAATAAGAGGACTTTAGAGAATTTAATCAAATAAAATGATTTATTTAATTAAACAGATATGTAAGGTTAATTAAAATAAATTGATTAATTTAAACAAAGGAGGTGATAGACTTAATCCAATAAATAATGATTTATTAAATTAAGAGGTAGAATGTGATGAAATGCTAAGAATATGTTTTAGGAGGAAATGTTGTTAGTAATCGGGATCGGGTGTGCCAAAACGAACTTGTACATTTTCCTTGTCTACAACTAGTATGTATTGGAACGTATCTAGCCTTGTAGAAACAAAAAGGGTGAATGTATAACTTTGGTATGTATTGGAGCATATTTAGCCTTGCAAAAAGAAAATGGGTGAATGTATAAGATAGAAAAATATAAATTTATAAAATAAACCTTGATTATGGTTATAGTTATGGGCATATTTTACGCATGGATTGTTTCGTAGGTGGGATTCATATCTCCTTGTCCTTCCATGCTTGCATCAAGGCCAACATTGTATTACTGCAAAGAAAAAATTGATTTCAATTTATCAAAATATATATTAGTGGTTAGATGCCTATGGAATGATTAGAAACACAGTGGGAAAATAACTAACAACAACAGAAGGGGGAAAAATAGTGCAGATTTTAGAACACAACACTTGTTAAACTATCTAATCTCCCAACCAGTGTAGGTACATGATAGATTTTTACCATTCTCTACCTATTGAGTGACGAAACCAACTCCACTACTATCAACTCATGTACTAAAAAAACTCCACAGTTGTTGCGAAGAGGTCCGAGCAAGGCCTTGCAAATTGCATCTAATCTTATAATATACTAAGCAAAAAAAGTAATGTACAAAAGAGTATATATTTTTGAAAGCAATATAGAGGAAGAGAGAAATAGTAAAATTCTCAAAAGAGAATTCTGTAGATCAAAATTATACATATACATACATATATATATATATATACATACACATACACATACATATACATATATACATACATATACATATATACATACACACACATATACATATAGACACACATATGTATGTGTATGTATATATGTATATGTATATGTGTGTCTATATGTATATGTATAT
>CM021104.1:242861610-242920913 GCA_007115665.2 Sequoiadendron giganteum | reverse complement strand
ATGGATGGAACCTTGCCAAGGCATAGACCAAGTAAGATGTCATGGGAAAGTCTTGGTTTGCAACACATTCGACAACTGCTCGTGAATCATCTCACTTATTATTCCTACCCAATGGTAGTATACACCTTTTTCCATTCTCACTATCAAATAGAACATCTATTTTTCAAACACCCCTGCACTCTTTAGAACCATCACTCTGCTGAGAAGAGTGATTGCATCATAGTAGTCTAATTTAAACTTAGCCCTAAACAACTACTTTGGAAACTTAGAGACATATGCCCTTGGTTTCTCTAGCCAAGTATTGATAACCTCCAAGGCCTTATTGGTATCCCGATCATAGAACTTCTTAGCCACATCAACATCAAATTTCATCACATGCTGTCTATCCGGCATGTCAAAATTTTGGGCCACTGAGATAGGGGAAAATTTCACAAGCACTCTGCCCTATGGACCAATCACCGTCTATGTGCCTTGATGATAATGTTGAGCACACTCCAAGACAAGTTCATAATAGTGCACTGAAGGAGGAAAACCAACCACATGGGCCAACCCAAAATCTATCATTCTCCTTACCTGATGAGAGTGGCAACCTGAGTCACAAAAATCCACACACAAAACCAGAGAATCTTATTATCTTAAGAATAATGAAATTATTACATGCAAAGGATCCCAAATCCTCGACTTCTGTAATACATGATAATTATAGAAACTACAAAAATTTCCCCTTTTCATAGTATGTGGTCTTCTTTCCCCAAAAACTACCCAAAAAATCAGAAACTAGCCCATAAATAGCCCCTTTCTTCATTTGGAGCCAAAAACAACATTCTAAATATGCACCAACTTCCGCCAATTTTCGAGCCCATCCGGAGCCTCTAAGTACCTCAAAATTGGCTTTGAAGATTTTATAAGGCAAAAAGCAAAAACTGAAACTTGAATAAATTTTGAATCGGGAATTTTCTTGACCTAATTCTTTAGCCAAAGTGCTTATTTTTTTTGTCCCAAAGCTTCCCTCAAATTTCTACCTCCTCACGCCTTCAAATTCACACCTGCTAAAAATAGCAGCTGAGTAGAAAAAGTAGAAAAGCAGTTTTGAAAGTTGGGATTTCTTCTTCAACGAAAAGGGTATCTAGAAATGCAACAACATCTACAAAAAGATAAATGAAAGTAAAGATATTTTTTGGTGATGCAAGATTGCCCTTACACCACTGGATGCTCCTGCATCATTACTAGAACAAAGGGGATGTCCACTGCCATCCTTGCCTTGAACTCTTCATAATCCCACTTCCCCATGTTGGTATCTATCACTCCTAACCAAATAGAACCAAGTTTTCCCTTATGAACCTTGCTCTTCACATCAAACTTGATCCTTTCAGCCTCTGAGATATGATCCTCCTCAACCTCAGGATCCATTCCTTTACCCTTTCCTTTTCCAACAACAACCTTACTTGATTCAGCCTGCACCCAACAAAGTCACAATTAATATTCATCACAACACAAGAGTAAAATTTAGTCCATCATAGATAGCACATTCATCATCCAAGAAAGCCCAAACAATGAATATAAATCCCTATAATCCATAAACATGAATACTTAAGAAACTAGGGATTTTTGCTCCATCACAAAAATTGAGCCAAGAAGGAAGTTCGAGGATTTCTCGACCAGGTAGAAATCAATGAAGAAAACACAACCATTAGCCAAAACATTAATAAATCAACATCAAAGATCCAACAATATAATATCAAATCCTTAATCAATCAGACCAATCATAAAATTATGTCATGTAAGTTCATCCATTTCTACAATCTCATCATTTTAGATAATTTCAAGGATTTCCACTTGGGAGGGAAATTAGCAATGATACCATGACTTACAGATTTGCATGCAACCTCAGCAAAATGATAGGACGATGGAAATTTTGGGGATTTTTGAGTATGGAGGAATTGCGCGAGGCACTTAAAATATCGAAATTTCCAATTCTTCATAGTTTTTCCCAAATTCATCAAATGATCACAAATTTGGGGAATTTAGCTCAAGTTTCCTAGTCATCTCAAAGTTTTGATCCAAGACTTAGACTCATAATTCATTCAAACATAGCTCAATTTCCCCTTAGTAGGAGATTCAACATATGCAATCCTAGGGTTCCACCATGACTAACCAATCAAAGCCCCGATACACTCGTTCTTTCAACCAAAACCTAGTCGACTCTTCCAAGACCCCCAAAGGCAAGTCAAAATTAGATACAAATGGAAAATAATGACTCACACCTGCAATCATATTATCAGTCATTCATACATACGAAACATTAGATCGAGCTAAACTACATTACCATCATGCACAACATCAAATCTATAGACCAACTCTAGTAAGGGTTTGCATCGTTAAACTATCAACTCTAAGGAGAATCTGGAACATTAACACCTAGGGAAAGTATCAAAATGAAAGGGAACAACCCTAGTTTAATATCATACCTCCAAACATGTAGAAAACCTAAGCATAACACATGCATGACTCCATAAAATCACACATATTCATCAATCAAAAGTAGGGCATCATGTACATACCATGGATGAAATAAAATTTAGGAGGATAGCTACTGGATGTGCACTCCAAATCCCACACAGATGCAAACGAGACCAAGGAAACGTAACCATGACCAACAATCCACCACCAACAAGAAAGCACACACACAACTTCCTATGACCAAGCTCTTCCAAATTTGTTGTGAGACAAATGACACCAATTTTCCAATATGAAATCTCTCACAACCCCAATCAATGTGAGCTGCAACATTTGTATGACAAGCATAAATGTGGTGAAGTGACCATTTAAAACCTTCTTCAGGAATCAAAGGGGATGACATAAGTTGTGGATCTAGAGACCTCAAAGAAGTTCAAATAATTCCATCTGATGTTGAATTTTGTGAGATCCCAAAATATCCAAAATGCAACAACATAATCAACGACCCCCCGAGTATCCAAAACACCAATATAAATCGGGGATTTTCGCCTATGAAGGAAATTCTCGAGACTCATGAAAAACTTGAAACTCTCCCATAACTTAGGATTTTCAATGTACTATCCCAAGAGATCAACCCATACAAGAAAGATAAGCACTCAATCATGCTTCCAAGTGGCCAAACCTTCACAATCATATTATTATAAGAACCTAAGACCAAATACCAGATTAAGAAGCAGGACCACAAAAAACACCCAAAAGAGAAAAGATAGAGGTTCCCTGCTCCCAGTGGGGCATGTGTGTGAAAATTGCACAAACTATGTGGGAAATCTCATGGAATTTTACCATATAGAAAATGGTTTAGTTGAATGGAGCAACAAACACCATTTCCATGTGCTTCTGGGGATAATTTTTTGTGTTCTCTCAAAAGCACATGACAATGGTGTTCAGTTGCTATCCATAATCACATAAACCAACACTCATTCTCCTCCCTACCATATTGGCATCATGAAGCCGCATGGGCTCTAGCCAAACCCCCAAGTAGGAAAATAGGTAAGTTCCGTGGGAGATGCCATAGAATTTTACCATATAGAACACAATAACAAACCTAGGGATGCACAGGTGTTTTGAAACAAGTTATATAATATTAGAGTGTTTTTTCTTTTGGTATGACAAATTTGTGGAAAAAAAATATACTGGTAAAGAATTAGCATAATGGGGTTTCAAGATGGCTAGAAGAAGATGGATACATGAAATGTATAGAAAAATATACAATAAGTACAAAGGTCCATCTAACCTCACAATGCGAGTTTAGATATGCCTATATTAAAAACACAACTGTAATCTAAGGAAGAATATATTAAAAATTGTCATCAAATTGATAGGCCAATTGTTACATAGCCCATGCACTGATACATAATGCACATTTTACTTTGGGGGGCTGAGGAAAAGGAATATCATAAAATATATTGATAGAAGACAAGCAATCTATGTAACAATTGGCTTGTTAATTGAAAATACAAGCTACTAGATAAAATAGAGAAATTGAAAAAGAACTATTACGAAAACACTATAAGAATTAGAGATAAATGACGGATAATTGAAACCCACATAAACATATTGATACAAGACAAGAATTTTGTGAAATTATTGGCTTGTCCAAAGAAAATTGATGACACGGCCAAATTCTTGCCTTGTGCTTCCATGTATTGAGGCAACCGACTACACCACCACCAACATATGCACATAGGAAGCTCTACAGTTGTCACAAGTAACCCTACGTAATTTATTCTAGGGGCCTTGAAATAGATGAAGGAAAAAGAATATCATGAAACATATCAATATAAGATTAAATCTACATTGTTTAGTAGTGGAAATTGAAGACAAATAGAAGAATTCTATAACAGGTATTAGAATAACACTTGTTTACTACTAAATATTATACACAAAAATAAAAATTATATTGAGTTCCTTGAAACATAGACAAATACATTTTCACATATATATATGTACTCAATTCTCTAATTGATGTATAAAAACATACATGTAGGCAGATATACATATCGATAGATGCAGATAAAGAGCACTATGGGTTGTTTTGAGAATGCAACAATAATGTATATATCTAAAAAAATTATGTATACTATGTTTAATTATTTTCTACATTGTTAGGAAAATCAGTACAATATAGCCACATGATTGAATGATATAGCATTGAGATGTTAAGAATAGAGCATTTAATCGTTCAGTGTGTGTACAATATTCATAATGCCAAAATGGCTCTCCCAACAATACAATTGAATCTATATATTTTTTCTTGAATATTTTGGACTATACTTTCCCACACTACAACACTGAATATTGCATTTGCTTGTTGGTGAAGTAGATTGGAGGGTTTTAAAATTGTTGTTCTCTAAAATATGTAAGTTGGTTTACATGGGTGTTTTGCATAAATAATATATACATATATATACACACACATATATATACATATATATATTGGACTATACTTTCTTACACTACAACATTGAATATTGCATTTACTTGTTGGTGAAGCAAATTGGAGGGTTTTAAAACTATTGTTCTCTATAATCTGTAATTTTTTTTACATGGGTGTTTTCCATAAATGATATATACATATATACACACACACACATATATACACACATACACATATATATGTACATATATATGCATACATTGCAACTTTGAGCTCCATTATTTGGCACTAAATATTATAGAGAAATAGCTAAATTGTAAAAGAACTATTACCAAAACATTGAAGAACCACATACATCTAATTCTTAAGTATTATCCTAATACCTCTCACAACTATTACATAGATTGCTTGTCTTGTACCAATATGTTGCATGATATTCTTTTTCCCTCATATGTTTGAAGCTCCTTATAACAAATTCTTAATTGTCATTTTTTTTGTATGTATGGCGAGAAAATATATTGATTAAGTTGCATTGTCAAAAGAGCCATTGCGGTGTTGGTTTGGTATTAGACTATTCAAAGAATCATCACCCTCGAGTCTGTTCTATAGTAGATTTGAGGGTCTCAAACAATAGTTAGGGTTTTGTGTTTTCTGAGGTCATCCATGGCCCCTCTTGCGTCATACTACGCTTCCAGCACAGGAAATTGTTTCCTTCATTGAGGATGACCACATTTACTGCAGTTTTAGGGGTTTATTATGCCTTCAATCGGTTCTAACCTAGCAATTCATCTTGGTGTTAGCAGTTCGTCGACGTAGTTTAATGACTCCCCCACCAAACAAATGCCCTCAGAAATTTGTTCCAAAAGTCTTTCATGAGGTAAGCATTATGATGCCCATGCTGATGTAGTTTTTCCTTTACCTGATTTTGATTCTACATGTCAGTGGCTCGAACAACACACCCTTGTGGGTTATTTTATTAGAAGGACTCCCGCATAAAGTGTGCTGAAAGATTGGGTCAGCAAGGCCTGGATCCCTCATGGGGTCCGCCTTGATATGGTCCAAAATTTGACCAAAGGATTTTTTTTGTTTCGCTTTGTGGAAGTTAGTCATGTCTAAGCTATTTTAAGTCATGGGCCCTAGTATTGTCAGTCTTCCTTGTTGGTTTTCCAAGCATGGACCCGGGATTTTGTTGTCTTAGAAGACTCCAAAATGCGTGTCCCGATCTAGATTGAGTTTCTCGGATTACCTTTGCCATGCGTGCCCTTCTTGAACCATATTGCTTCCTCTTTGGGGAGGGTTGTTTGTATCGAACTTGATAGGTTCTTCCAAGCTCGTCCTCAGAAGTTGATTTATCCAAGGATTTGAAAGAGTTTGTAGACAGTCAAATTGGTGATATTAGACACACCCAGAAAGTCACATATTTCAATCTACCCAACACATGCTATCGGTGCCAGTTAGCTGACCACAAGATCAAGAACTGCCCTTTGACAGTTCCTCGTACATATTCTCAGTCACAGGATGTTGAAAAACCTCATCTAACAGAGCCTTCTGCTAAGGCTAAAACAAAATGGACTACGGTTTCAAACCGAAAAAATAATTCATCTGGTTTTGAGTCGGCTCCCAAGGCCCCTTAACCAACTAAACTAGTTTCAAACCCTTCAGAGAAGGGGATAGCTACTCCCTCAAAATTTACTTCTATTGTTGTACAACCCAGGTCAAAGGCCACGCATCAGCCTGTGGCTATTTTGTGTGCTCAACCATCTTTTTCCTCCATAATGGGGACTCAGTGGGGGTTTCTCAGCCCGTCTCCTCCACCGGAAGAAGGAGAATATGTGCCTAAAAATAGAGATTCTCTCCTATTCAGATTGGTTCTATTCCACAAGAGTTTTTGAAGAATAGCTTCTCTTCTTTGGGTGAAGAGGACCACAATTCTACAAGTATGGAAGATTTTCCATGAATTTTATCTCATGGAATGTTCGAGGTCTAGCTGACCTCTCCAGGAAATATTCTGTTAGGAATAATTTGAAGAATTACCCAGGGATTGAAGTGCTTTGTCTCCAGGAAGTTAAAATTTTAGGTTTTTTTGCTTGCTTCGGCTTGTCGCTCTATTTGGCCAGCTAGTACTATGTTTTGCACTTTGCATGAGGCTGGTCATGGTGGAGTTGCTACTCTTTTGGTCCCACGATTGCATTCTTGCATGGTGGATCATGGGGTTGACCCCTCCCAGTGGGTAGTCTGGGTTCTTCTCAATATTGAGAATCATTCCTTCGGGATTATTAATGTTTATGCCTCTAATGATGTCATGGAGCGTTGCTTGCTTTGGTCTTGGATTGCTGATTCTTTGCTAGTTGCCACCTGGTTGCTCTACGAGGATTTGAACATGGAAGAGATGGCATATGACAAGAATGGCACCTTGCTTTTTCATTGGGTAATGGGTGAAAGGGAGGCATGGTTTTACATGCACAATAAATTGGGGCTTTTTGATCCCAATATGGGTTGTCGTCATTCTCATTCTCTCTAGCACACTTGGTGCAATTACAAGGCTAGTTCTGATAGAGTCTTTAAACACCTTGATCGTGCCATGATCTCGGCTCAATCTTTTTTTTCCTTTACTAGTTTTGCCTTGCTAGTAAAGTCGTTAGTGGATATGACTCTTTCTGATCACTTCCCAATTCATTTTTGCATTGAGTGGGCATCTTGTCAACCCCACACATGTAAGACTCAATTATTCTTGAACACGTCTTTACTTTGTCACAAGCCCACCCTAGCCCACATTCATCGACTATGGAATTTAGAGTGCAGAACACCTGACCGTACGAGCTGGATTGCTTGGTGGAATGATGCCATCATTCGTACTACGCATTTCTTGCGCATTTATCGATGCCAACTTGCTATCTTTCATTGGCATTCTTATGAGGCCACCACTGCCAACTTGCATACACCTATGGAGGCTTTGGTGGCCAGTCCTTTCTCCCCATCACATCAAGCTAGGGTGGCAGATTTAAGATAACAAAAGCAAGTGGCAGATAATTATATTGCCAGAGGCACTCAAATCAAAGCTCGGTTTATTGGCTCAAAATTGGTGATTGTGCGTCCAAAGAGTTTTTTTTGGCCCTTCGTGCCAGACACTCATCCCCAAGCATCAAAGAAATCAAAGATGGTAACCAGGTGCTCTCTGAGCTACCTGACATTCTCCAGGATTTTGTGTCACACTATGAACAGGTTTTCACTGCTTAGGACCCCACGCCTACGTGCTACCAAGCCCTTCAAGACTGCCTTCTTGTTGTGCCACATAGGCCTTCTTTAGCCTAGATTAATTTTTGTGATCAATTGTTAACAATTGATGATCTCAAGGAAGTTGTTTCATCCATGGTCGATGATAAGGCTCTTTGGATTGATGGCTTTCCTTGTGAATTTTACAAAGCTCTTTGGGATTGTGTTGGGAGTGACATGCATCATGTTTATCTTGAAGCCTTTCAAACCAATTATCTAAGAAATTTAATAAATAAAGGCAATATTAAATTGATACCTAAGCCTGGGGATTCAAAGGATATTTGCAACTGGCGGCCCATCACACTTACTCAATGTTTCTTACAAAATCATTGCCAATGCCTTGGCTCTGAAAATTCACCACCTTTTGCCTCAGGTTATGCATCTTGAGCAGATTGGTTTCATTAAATCTAGGTTTATTCTGGATAACATTATTGCAGTTTGGGAAGGCATGGAGTGGGCCCGACGGTCGAACCAGCAAGCAGTGTTCATTAAAATTGATTTTACCAAATCTTATGACCGTATTGAATGACCTTTCATTCTTGCGATGTTGCAACCCTTGGGTTTTGGGCCCAACTTTATACAGTCTATTCATATACTTTTTTCTGATGCCTCGACTTGCATTTCCATTAATGGGCGTCAGTCTTCTGCTTTTGGTCTTTTTCGTTCCATTCGCCAGGGGTGCCCTCTTGCCCCTGCTTTGTATGTTCTGGTTGCTAAGGGCTTTGGATATCTTCTGGCCCATGCTGTATCCCAGCAACGTGTTAAAGGGATCTCTCTCTCGGACTCCCAGGAACAACTTGTCAATGGCCACTTCACAGATGATTCTTTTCTCACTCTCTTAGAGGATGAAGTTTCCATCACTGTTGCCCTTGATTGCTTTAATACCTTTTGTCTTGCCTCTCGTTCTATAATTTAATGGCACAAGACCTTATGCTACAGACAATCATTGCTCCCCACTCCTACGTCGCTCCAAACCTATAACTAGAAGTGGGTTGGGAAGGGAGAGATCTTTCAATTTTTGGGCATCCCCTTCACCTTCCAGGCTTCCCCTTAGGAGCTTTGGCAAGCTATACTTTCTAGGGTTGAGTAGAAGCTAGCCTATTGGATTACTAAGCTTCTTTCACTGGCCAAAAAATTCTAGGTGTGCTCTAAAATTTGGGTTGCCTCTCACGTCTACTATTCTTCTTGTTGGACTCCTTCTAAAGCTACCTACAGTAGGCTTGAAAAGTTGCTTCATGATTTTTTATGGGCCTCTTTTGAAACCCACAAGGGTTTTCATTGGGTCGCTTGGTAGTTTTTCTATCTCCGCAAGGACTCTGGAGGGCTTGGATTGCTCTCCACTCAATGACAAGGGACTTCTCTCTGTGTCAAATGGATTATCCAAGCTCTCACCGGGGATGAATCCTGAAAGATTCTCCTCAGGCATTGTATACAGCTTGGTTTTCCTATTCATAGGCCCACCTCGAAAGGAATCGGTCTCAAAACCCTCCTAGTTATGAGGGAGTTGTTTTAAATTGTTGGCTCCTTTGTGGCCAAGAGCATCTAATGCTCTTGGGAAACTATTAAGCCATGGCTTCGTTGGGTCGGGGCTGGATTTTGTGATGGGTTTTCCATCAACCACCACAAATTATGGTGGTCTTCCCTTCTAGCTCAAAATGGTCAACCCCTGGCCAAGTCTCCTTGGCTCAAGGCCCTCAGATTTCATAGAAAGGGTATTCAAACACTGCATCAACTCTTTCACTGGCCTACCATGTGTCTCTTGTAGTGGGATGCTTTTAAAGCCTAGTACAGTCTTCAAAACCAGGACCGTCCTACTTTTGATGGGCTGGTAAGCACCATTCTAGTGGACATGCTTCACAAAGTTGGAATTCGTGGGCACAAACCTTAGTGGAAAGACTGGAAATGGTTTCCAGACACTCCTCTTAGGAGATACAAGCTGCGACTTGGTTATAGGTGGCTTTTGCCTCATTTTCCTATGATCAGTTCCTTGAACCAAAGGTGGCTTCTTAATTCCTTTTCCCATACTTGGCGTAAGAGTTTTGATGCCACTTGGTCTGCAATTGTTAATCTAAAGCTGACCCAGTTTGCTTGGTGTATTCTTTTCCAAGGCTTGCGTGTGGGTTCTCGACTTGTTCATGTGGGAATTCCTGACCCTCGCTGCCCTTTTTGTGGGCAGTCTGAAAGCTTTAAGCATCTTTTTTGGTTTTTTCCTAGAGCTCAACAATTGTGGACTTGGATTCATGATTTCTTTTGCCCTTTTTAGCTAGAACCCTTCTCTTGGCATATGGTTCTGCTGGGGGACCTGCCTGGAACCCCGACTAAGTTCACTCAACTTTGGCACACATTTAGGTTGGAAATCCTCTTCAATATCTTTAAAGATAGAAATGCTTGTATATTTTCTCATTCTTATTTAGATGTTAATGTGTCTCTTTATGCTAAAGCAGTTATTTGTTCTAATGTTCTCCTACAGATTCAAGTGCAAGCCAACAAGGTTGCACAAGAAGTGGCTCACCTGCAGGTCCTCCGGGACCACTGGGGCAATGCCCCTTGTACTGTGGCTTGGATACCCGATTCACCCTCCTCCTCCTACGGCCGATCACCTTCTCGGGCCCAAAAGCAGAGTGACTCCACGCGTTCCAACTCCCAGCCTCCTGCTCGGTGGGATTCTCGGCCTCCTAGGTAGGCTCGTTCTCCTCTTCTGCGTCCTGGTCAGGGTGGGCACTCTAGTGGTGCTATGGGGAGTGGTGGTGGTAGTTTTGGGTGGCTCTATGATGCTCCGCCTACTTCTGGCTCTAGCTGGCCTACCAGTGGAAAATGTTTTCTGTGGCTGGCTCTTGCAATATCGCCTCGGTGCGAGGAAGAAGAAAAAGATGATGATGGTTGGGGTGCACCTCCTGCGTCACTCCAAACCCCGCTGATGTATGGGGGAAAAATCTGGATGATAGGGATCCCCCAGGCTCTACTCACACTGCTTTAGCCACTTAATTTTATTTTCTGTTATTAGACTTCTGGGTTAGGCCCATGTGATTGATATTTTGGCTTTTCTAGGCTCTACCCATGTGACATTCAGGGTGTGCCTTTTCACCACCCACCCTTTTTTTGTGAATTTGTAATTTCATCTTTATATTAATATAGATATCTACCTATTCATCAAAATAGCCATTTCTTAAGAATTTCCTTGAAGTTTCCATCGGATTTTTTGTCAGCCCAGCCATGAATTGGATTTGTCGGCATCGTAGATGCCCTAGCTAGTGGAGAATTGACCAGGTTTTTTTGTGGCCACATGGAGCTTGCTAATTACATGGGTTGGCAATGGTGGAGTTGGTTTCCTCGACACACGGAAGCTGAATAGTTGTGTATAGTATTTAATAACAAATAAGTGTTATTCTAATACCTATCACACAAATACTTTGTTTGTCTTCAATATATATATGCATATATATATCTATCTATGTTTCAAAGGATCCATTTTCACATATAGTTCACATTTTATGTATATATATATATATATATAATATGACAGTGAAAGGAAAAACCACAAATAACACGGTTGCTTCCCTATGCACCACATCAACATCATGAAGCTTCATGGGCTCATGGAAGACTATCAACTAGGAAAAGTATGAAAATTGATGACAAATTTGATACAATTCCATCATATATCACACAATGACAAAGTTGCTAAAAAAATTGCATGTTCCAATATATGGGTTGCTTTTCCTAGCACTTTTTTTGTGTGCAATAACTTAAAAAAAGAAGAGAATGCTGATAAATAAGTGCAAAAGATGCAATTTGTTTGTAATGTTGATAAATATAGGAAAAACATAGTGTACAAGAGGTCTCATTTCAAAGGATAAATTTTTTTGTAGATGAAGTACACAAATATCATTAAAAGTGAGACATGAAAGAAATAACAAAGGTTTTTCTTCAAAACATACAATGTATACAAATAACTTTACAAACATACTTGATGCTAGTGTGAACCCCTAAACCTGCAAATGCACAAGAGCAACAAAACACATTAGTTTTTAAATCATATGTATGCAAACAAGTATGAGAGATTCCCCATAAAATCCATCTATTCAAACTAGATTAGGAAAGAACACAATATAGGAAACCGAAATTCAAACTAAATCCTAATTAAGCTAATAGCATGATGATCTGATAGGGGAATTGGTGCCAATGGAGTGTTGCAATTGGCCCTTTCCCAATTCCTAAATAGAAATGGTGTGTGAATGAGAAATGGTCAAATCTCCAAAGAGATTTGAGCATAACCTTGTTGCAAATCTTGAAATATGATGAATAGTTGATGGAAATGGGTAAAATTGGCTCTCAAGTTGAAGAGAGTAACTTTGCATATGATTGTGGATGAGAAATGAGGAGAGAAGTCTCCAATTTATAGACTTTAATTTGGAAGAGGTGAGCAATATTGAGCAATGTGGGACAAAAGATAATCCAATGGCATTGTACCACTTGTCCACATGTGATTGGATGAGGAATGAACACATTTTGGCCAATGTGCATGATAAATGCATAAATTTGAATTTTGAAATATTGAAATGACAAGGTGGATGAGAAGTCAAATAGAGTTATGACCACTTGGCTCAATGCAAAGGACATGTAAGAGGTCTTAAATGCCTTGTTGGAAGGACCAAACCCACTTGGCCTTTTTGAATTCAAATGAGGGAATATTCCTTTTTGATGCTTTGTGAGGGAAAATAGAGAATTAAATAAATCAAAGTAATTGATTTAATGTGCAACTTGCATTCTCTAGAGAATTTTAATGAGAGGGATTAAGTTAATCATGGTTTTGATTAATTTAATGAAGAATTAGATGATGTGACAATCTAGACTTAAATTTATGAATTGATTTAAGTCAAGATTTGAGATAAAGTGATTTATTAAATAAATAATTCGATTTATTTAATCAAGAAGAAATATGTTAGATTAAATCAAATAAGGTTTTAACTTATTTAATTTAATAAGAGGAATTTAGAGAATTTAATCAAATAAAATGATTTATTTAATTACATAGATATGTAAGGTTAATTAAATTAAATTGATTAATTTAATCAGAGGAAGTGATAGACTTAATCCAATAAATAATGATTTATTAAATTAAGAGGTAGAATGTGATGAAATGATAAGAATATGTTTTAGGAGGAAATGTTGTTAGTAATCAGGATCAGGTGTGCCAAAATGAACTTGTACATTTTGCCCCTCTTTGAAGCAATGTACTTGTTGCATTGATTCAAAGAATAAACTATTGTGATCAAAGGTCTAGGATTTTCTTGATTTTTTTCAGATGCCCCACTGCTGCCCCAGCAGAAGGATATTGCTGGATATTGCCCCCTCGAGAGATCGAACGAAAATTTTGATTCTTTGGATGATCTCGTGAAAAAGATGACAAGGTGCCCGACATGCCAAAAATGCCCCAGAATGCCAGAAAAAATGGATTAAAATGCCAAAAGGGATGCAAAGTGACTCTCGGTTGGATGAAAACTTATTTAGGGGACGAAAACCCTTACCGGAAGGTCAAATTAGGTCAAAAAACCCTAATTTTTAGGCTTAAATAGACCTCGAGGGGTCACTTTCAATATATTTGCAATCGTAACCTTGAAAAATTTGACACTTGAGCTCCGAGTCTTAGAGAAAATGGCGCAATGACAGCTTCCTCTGTACACGTTAGAGTGGGTATGAGTATATTAGCGACCAGTCACCATAGGAATCGTGGTATGTACCCCTATCCGACCTTTATTTTTCTTGTTATTCATGCATTTATTAGGGCTTAGGTACGGTCGAGTCAGCACGACACGATATAGTGCCATAAAAAAATTCACAAATAGGCTCGTGCAGTCCTATATAGGATGGCTTGTGCATAGAGCATCACGCAACACAGTTTGCCATTTAGGGATTTTTGGTTAGTAAACTCAGCCGCTCATTCAAAAAGTGCCACATGGGCCAGTTTGTCCAATTTAGCCATCTAAGTCTGCCATGCGGCATAGTTTGGAACATTACAAACTATGCCACTTTTTCTATTTCAAGAGCGACATGTGATACAGACAACAAATTTTCTCTAGGGAAACTGATGTGGCTTCTTTCCTTGCGCAGGAGAGGCATGAGGTTATTCATTTTTGGGAGCACCGGTGGCCAATTTTTGAGAGATTGCAGGATATGCACATATTCCTTCAGGAGCAATTTGGGATGCTTGATCTATGGTTTGTTGCTTATGTTCCACCTATTCGAGCACATCTGGGTATGATGCATGCCTTGGCCGAGCGTTGGCACAATGAGACATCATCTTTTCATCTTCCTACTGGCGAGGCCACCATTACTCTCAAGGATGTCTGGCACATCCTACGACTGCCCATTCATGGAGAGCGAATGATTTATGATTTGGAGGAGGGTAGGGATGCCTGCTTCAGTGTCATGGGTGTGGATGAGCCAATGCTCTGTGATGGTTAGATAGATTTTGAGATGTACTAGGATATAGCCCCTACTTACAGCCTGATTGTGGCCGCCATTATTTCTGGCCTTGTAGCTCCTAATCAGCACAACCAATATTTCAGTCTAGGTTGGGAACTAGCATGGCAGTAGATGTGCTCTCACTGAGTGTGCTTTGCCTAGGGACTAGTACTGTTGGCCTCCTTATACCAGGACTTGCACGAGTTCACCTATTTGGATGGTTGGGCTCTTGGGGCTGGATTAACTCTTTTGCATATTTGGGCCTGGGAGCAGATTATGGTGCTTCACCCGATTGTGACACTGATCATTATAGATATTGATGACCCCGTGGTGTGGTGCTATGGCAGGGTGAGGATTCGCTTCACTCACATGGGTACAAATGATATAGCCCACTAGCAGTGGGTTATAAATGAGATGACAATATTTATATGGAGGCCACAGATGGGTATAGGCCCGTGGATGGATGATGCCGAGCAGCTTTTCTTTGCTTGCCAGGACAAATTCATGCAGGGCTAAGAGCACACTTTGATAGAGGGGTACCTTCCTGATAGGGTAGTCAAGCAGTTCAGCGAGGTGCAGGATATTCTCGATGCTCAGTATATGGCCATCTTTGCTCGCACGGAAAAGGATACAACATGGGGACTACCTATTCTAGTAGAGGAGGCATTTTCCTCATTCAGACAGTTAGTGGCTCGATCATGGCCATATGATCAAGGGCTAGCAGATGTAGGGGTGACTCCAGCATATAGGGTATGGTTCAGTCCACTAGTGAGATTGACAATTCCTGGGATAGTACTTCCAAGTCGAAGGCCTAGAGGCAGGTTAGCAGGTAGAGGTCAGGGAGGTGTATCACCAATGCAACCAATAGTAGGACAGGATGGGTAGCCCCAAGTAGGCCCACAGTAGTAGCTAGTAGTACAGCCGGTAAGACAACCAACGACACAGCCAATGGTATAGCCGGATCGATGAGATGCATAGATTCAGTAGTTGAAGGGCCAGGTACAGGTTCTGACAGCTAAGTGAGATGAGGCCCAGTAGCAAGTTGATGTAGTTACAACCAAGAGAGACCTGGCTTGATCCAAGAGGGATCAGGAGATTGGCCGATGGAGGCAGTTAGAGAGTGTCGCTTCCACATCTCGGGGTCGTTCAGTTGACATTCAGGAGTACAAAGAGGCTATCAGAGAGGCCGAGTACTATCGAAAGCACTACCGATAGGTGGTTCCATCAGCAGACAGACTGTCAGATTTCTCTCAGTAGATAGGGAGGCGGCCAACAGAGGCCCATAGTGAGAGACAAGATGGGGAGGACAGCAGCCAGCAAGGCTAGCCCCCTTTTGATCACAGACAATTTTTTGTATTTTTGCCATATGGGCTGCAGTATTTTGGCCTTATTATACCATGTATTCGATGTACACTTGATCCGATTTCTATCATAAGAGTATTTTTTGATGATATATATGAGATGATTCACCCTTTATGATATGTATGGTACACATGTATGATATGCAGATGTATAATTATGCAAATGTATGATGTTATGAGATGTTTCTATTCTTATGCTTATGTGATGTAATGGATGCATTTCTTTTTGTATATTTTTCATGCTTTATGGATGTAATGTATGTGAATGATGGTTTAATGATATGCAAATGGAAATGGATGCAAATGATTATGTATGCATAATGTTGTAATGCTTTCTTAAGATGCTTAAAATAACAACTTTATTTTATTCCTCATAACTTACAATAATGTTATGATGCAATGTGCTTTCGATGTTGACGATCTAGTGGATGTAGGGTGTATGCATTGGCGATGTTTTGATTACAGTTATGATACTATGTTAGCATGGAAAGAAGATAGAAGAATTACAGAATTAATGAGTTAGTTAGAATGGTGATGGTGACTTGCATTGCTAGGAATTGGGATTTTCAAAGGGGTCAATTGCGTTATGTTTGATAACACACCTAGGTATGATGCATCAAGGTATAAAGGACCAAGATGGCATTGTACCTAGTGTGATAGAATTTGACTTGACAATCAGATAGGAGTATTCTTATTCACACTTGACAAACATGACCTTATTCAGAATGTAGTTCAAATATCCTAGACATCTCAGGCCAAAACATAAGAAGGCAAGCCTTCTTATGTGGTCAACAAGATACCTAAAACATCCTTCCTACAAAAAAAACAAAGTATGCATGACAAAGTTATCTTACAAGGATATCCAACAAGCACAGTAGATAAAAAGATAATGATCATTGCCCCATTCCTTTCTCTCTAAACCTGTTTTGTTTAGGCATAATTGAGAGGTCCTTGGAATGAGTGCAAAATAAGATAAGTCAAAAAGACCAAGTAAAGTAAACAAACAAGCTAATGTTCTTCATACTGCTAGCCAAGATTAACTACTGAGGGGTACCCAACGCTTATGTCCATCACAGGAAAGCTTCATCCTAGGACATGTTGTGATCAGGGTTTTGATGGGACTAATTGGATGATAAGTTATTGATACTCCGAGTTGACCAACTTGTTGATTCACTGATCTAGACTTTCAAGACTCTGAGGATTAGAGTGTTCACTTTTGAACCTGCTAGACTTGCTTCTAACTGACTCACCAAAGGATGAAAGTGATGATTGATTTTATTATGAGTGATGTTTATTGTGGGTGAAAGAGAGATGAGACGGGTGCACCATTTTGGGTTTTTTAGATGTTTTGAGGCTGTTTTTTGATATTTTCACATTATTCAATGTTTTTGGTATTTTCAAGATTTATGATGAAGAGACTAATTTAAAGACCTATCCTAGGGGTCTCGAGAGCTAATCCATAGATTAGACTTGCCTACGTTATACACGCAGAGACCACGTAGTTCGACTAACGATAGACTGACTTGATGACGAGATAGATGGGCAAACGGATTGCCCCTTTTATTGCTCAAAGGATTGACCTAAGATGCAAACTAGATGGGCAAACGGATTACCAATCCGATGGACACCTAAGGACTGACCCTAACTGTCTCGGGGGATGATCAAAGATCAACCTTGCCTACGTTCAAGCTCAGAGATGACGTAGTTTGACAAGGTGACAGATTGACAAGACTTAATGATGAATTTTTGAAGATTTTTTGATATTTTGACATGTTTTTGGATTTTTGATGAATTTGGATGTTTTTGGATTTTTGATGAATTTGAATGTTTTTGGATTTTTGATGAATTTTGAGAAGATTTCGAGAATATACATGAATTTGATCCGATCCCGATACAGGAACATGCCCCCAGCATGGTGCGATAGACTACTTCGATAAAGGCAGGACAAACTAATGGTGGAATGTGATATGGGCACCACCTCAGGCTATGGTATGGATGTGAGCAGCTGGGTAAATGGATGGATGAGTGAGTGAGTCGTGCAAATCTTGGTGGATAGAGAGTTCTTTATTTACACTTGACGCCTGTTTTCCAAGTTTTCACCAAGGTACCTGTCCAAAGCGCCACCGAAGTGGTTTTCACTAGAGGATGATTTTTTTCTTTACTGTTTTCAATCATTTTTCTAATTTTTTTGATTTTTTTTTGGATTTTTGGATTTTTTTGTTGTCACCAAGATGCCTGTTTGCCAGGTTTTCATCAAGGTAACCATTTTTTCAGGAAATTTTTCTGATTTTTTTGTATATTTTGGTTTTATACCTTGCAAGTTCTTAGGCATAAAATTTTTTGAGGTGAGAGTTATTCATGGGCTCTTGTAGGGGCTCATCTTCTGATGTCGACAACTGATATGCCCTTGATTTGTAGCTTGTGGTGATGATGAAGGGTCCTAGCCAGTTGGGCTTAAACTTTCCTTTTGTATTCGAGTTGGGCACATTCTTTTGGTTCTCTTTTAGCACAAGGTCACCAACTTGGAAGGTTTGTTTCCTAATCTTCTTGTTGTAGCTCTATTTCAGTTGATTCTGGTAGACCTATAGATGATTTATGGCATCCATGCGTCATTCATCTAATAACTCTAGCTCATTTAGTCTTGTAACACTATATTCCTCATCTGTGATGAGGTTTTGCAAAGATATTCTCAAGGATGGGAGCTCGATCTCGATTGGGAGTATGGCCTTTGATCCATAGACTAGGGAGAATGGGGTGGCACCTGTCAGTGTGTGGATGCTGGTGCGGTATGCCCATAAGGAAGGATTTAATTACAGATGCCAGTCACGACCAGAGTCATTGACTATTTTCTTGAGGATTTTTAGAATGGTCTTATTGGTAGCTTCTACTTGGCCATTTCCTTGTGGGTAATATGGGGTGGAAAAGCGGTGTTAGATTTTGAACTTTCCACACAAATCACGAACATCCTAATTTTTGAAGGGTGTCCCATTATCAGAAATAATGGATTGGGGAACACCATATCGGCAAATGAGGTAGTTCAGGATGAACTTGGATATTTGTTTACCCGTGATGTAGTTCATGGGAATTCCTTTGACCCACTTTGTGAAATATTTAGTGGCGGTGATAATGAACTTATGGCCATTGGATGAGGTGGGTGAAATTTTACCTATGAGATCAAGCCCCCATTGTGAAAAGGGCTAAGGTGTAACAATGGAATGCAACTCTTGAGCTCGTGCATGAATGAGATCTTCGTGCTACTGGCATTGCAGGCATCTTCTGACAAAGTCATGTGCCTCTCTTTCCATTGTTGGCCAATAGTACCCGGTTCTTAGCAACTTCTTAGCCAAGGTCATACCACTCGAATGTGAACCACAAGTGCCATTGTGTACCTCAGTTAGAGAAATCATGGCCTCCTCAAGTTTTAAACAACGTAGCAAGGTTCCATTGATACTTCTGTGGAAGAGGGTCTCTCCTAGGATGACAAATTGTAAGGCCCTTTTGACAAAGGCTCTTTTTAGATTCGGGGTGATGTCAGTTGGGAGGATTCCTAACGTTAGTTAGGTGTAAATGTCATGGTACCAAAGATCACCGGGAGCAATGAGTTCACACGCATATTCTGACTCTGGTACCTTGAAAGTTGGTATGAGAAGCTATTCTACAAGGAATTCATGTTTCAAGACGTTGTGAGGGATATCTAGCAAGGATCCGATCATTGCCATTGCATCAGCTGCTTTGTTGTTTTCCCTCGGTATTTGCTCAAAGGTGATGTCAATGAATGATTCCTTGAGGCTTTTTACTACCTTTTTGTATGGTGCGAGCTTATCATCTTTAGTTTGATATTCACCGTTGACTTGGTTAATGATAAGCTGTGAGTCTCCATAGACCTTTAATTCCATAATTCACCATTGTGCCGCAATCTTGAGACCTATGGTTAAAGCCTCGTATTCTGCAATGTTGTTCATACAGGGGAATGCCAACTTATATGACCTTGGTATACAATCTCCTTGTGGGGTAATGAAGAACACACCTGCTCTTGATCCATGCTGCATGTGGGAACCATCAAAGTACAATTTCCAATGGTCGGCTGCACCGAGATTGAAAAGGGACTCATCTGGAAACTCTGATATGAGCGGGTTGTCCGTGTAGAGGGGAGCTTCTGCTAGCTAGTCCGCAATAACTTATCCTTTGATCACCTTTCGCTCAAAATATTCAATATCATGTTTAGATAGTATCATTACCCATTTAGCCACTCTTCCTGTAAGCAATGCTTTTGACAATAGATGTTTTAGAGGGTCTATCTTGGCAATTAACTTAATTTGATGAGCTAGCATGTAGTGTCTGAATTTCTGGGCTGCAAATACCAGTGCTAGGCAAGCCTTTTCTATTGATGTGTAATTGAGCTCATGCCCTACCATTGTTTTGCTGATATAATAAATCGTCCGCTCGGTTCCTTTTTCATCATGTTGGGCTAAAAGGGCACCAAGGGCAGTCGTTGTTGCTGAGATGTATAGAATCAACGGTTTCCCTACGATTGGTGGCATTAACAAAGGTGGTGTAAGTAGGTATTCCTTGATCTTTTTGAATGCTTATTTGCACTTTTTTTCGGACCTGAATGTGACTCCCTTGTGAAGCAGATGTGAATAGGCTATCTGTTTATCTGCTAGTTGTGCTATGAATCTTTGGATGGACTGGAGTCTACCTTGTAATCCTCTGAGTTGCTTTAATGTTCTCGGTGCTTCCATATCAAGGATTGCTTTTACCTTTGCAGGGTCCACCTCTATCCCTCTCATTGAAACTATGTACCCCAGCAGCTTTCCTGATTGTACCCCAAAGACACACTTCTTTGGGTTGAGTCTGACCTTGTATCGTTCTAGCTTGCCAAATATTGCACCTAGAGTTGCTATGTGATCTTGTCTCTTCTTTGATTTGGCGAGTATGTCATCCATGTAGTCTTTGACAGTTTTGTGGATCATGTCATGGAAAATTAGTGTCATGGCCCTTTGGTATGTAGCTCCTGCATTCTTTAGCCCAAATGGTGTCACATTCCAGTAATAGGTGCCCCAAGGACATGTAAAGGTTGTCTTGTGCTGGTCCTCTTTTGCTATCATTATTTGATTGTATCCCGAGAAGCCATCCATTAGGGAGAGCATCTCATGCCCAGCTGTCATGTCCACTATCATGTCAATGTTGGGTAGTGGAAAATCATCCTTAGGGCATGCTTTGTTTAGATCTCTAAAGTCTGTGCAGATGCAGATGCCCCCATTTAGTTTTGAGACTAAAACAAGATTAGATACCCACTCTGGGTAGTCGATCAGGCATATGAAGCAACATCCAGGAGCTTTTGTAGTTCGATCTTAATAAGCAAAGCTATTTGTGGGTGCCTCTTCCTTAGCTTTTGTCTGATTGGTTTTTCCCTAGGGTAAACAACCAAATGATGAACCACGACCTCAGGATCCAAACCTGGCATGTCAACATAGGTCCATGCAAATTTTAACTTTCTTTCTTTTTGGAATGTTGCTAACAGTTCTTGTTCCTCTATTAAGAGCGACTCAATGTAGAAAGTGATTTGTGGCTCTATTTTTGTTCCCAAGTTGACAGGGTTGCACTGCTCTATCAGTACTGCTGATTTTTCTTGATGTAAAGCGGTAGGGGGGAGATTGAATCCTTCATCCTCTGGTGCCTTAGGGAGGTTTTCACCATTGGACGCGTCCTTTATTTTTACTATTTTGTGGTTAGAGAGTGCTATAGTGTGGTTTTCACTCAATAACTCCGAGCTTATTCTCGATATTTTCCTTTTGTGACTAAAGAACTCAATTGTCTCCCCATATTATGTATGTGTTTCCAATATGATATTGAAGCCTACCTTATAATCCCCACATGGAACCGTATCCCTTAGTCCCATGAATTCCAAGAGCGCCTCATCATTTTCGAATGAGTCAAGAATTGGTGGTCCTCGTTGATTGTGATCGATGAGTTGCAGGTGTACTAGGGTGATTCAGTGGGTTGGTTGGTTTGACTCAGCTATGGAGGCACTAATCATTAACAAGGTGGAGTCCTCAAAGAGTCTAGGGAGACCTGATATGGTATCATCATCATCACTATTGGCACATACATCGGTGACGTCAAAGGTGAAATTATTGAGTGGGATACCTAGGCATACAGGTGGTCTAGGAGTGGTTGTTGTTACATGAGGAGAGGACCTGACTGCCATTCTAGGATTACCCTTGCCACATATGGTTATACTCAGAGGAGTATACCCAAGGCCAAGGTTCTACATTCTTCTTTCTACAATGATGGGTTCCAGCCGTCCATCACAATTTCTCCCAAGGCTTTCATTCCTGTTATAGCCCATACCAAATATCATTTATAACCCTCTGTTAGTTTCATCCATGGATAGGGTGGGAGTGGGCCTTTCATCTTGGTATAATATGTTTTAGATGTCTCCCTCATCCAAATTTTCTCTACTGAGATCCCCCCAATGGTGGAATCTAGAAGGTTTTCCCCTAATAGTGTGGACAGGTGTTTCAACTGGTTGAGGTTGTCTGTGCGACCTAGGAGATTGTGTTAACTCTCCTACAACAAATGCATTCCTTTTCATTCTATAGTCACCACATCCATTGTTCTAGATCATGTTTTTGATTTTGGATATGTCAAGGATGGTGGGTGTCTTTGTCGCAAAAGTGGAAGCGAGGTTGGTTGGGTCGATGTATGAAGTAGATGGCCCATCATCATTCTTTGGTACTTGGGGGATCTTATAAAACTTGGCTTCCAAGTTTTTGCAATAGGTAAAAGGTTCAGGATCCCCATATATAGTGACCTCCTCATTCTGATGTGAGACCTTGATGCATTGGTGATACGTCGAGGCCACTGCCTTCATTCCATGGATCCAGGGGTGTCCAAGGAGGATATTATATGGTAGGTCTAGGTTGAGGACCCGACAAGTGATCTCCATAGTTGTCGGTCCTAATTGGATGGGGATCTTGATAGTACCCTGAGACACTCTTTCTTGGTCATCATACGCCCTTATCATGATGCTTTTGTTCTTATTAATGGAATCCTCAATGAATCCCAATTTCTTTATGAGCTTTAGAGAACAAATGTTAAGACCTGCACCTCCATCCACTAGGACTCTTTTGACTTTCTTTTTATGGATGAGCACTTGAAGGTGTTGTGCGTGGTTATGAGATGGTTGTGGGGGGAAATCTTGGTCAGAGAGTGTAATGAGATTTGGGGTAACAATGTTACCCACCATAGCCTAGAATAGCTCTGTGTCAAGGGTGGCAGAGATGGTGGACACAACTAATGCTTCATCAAGGATCTTCCTATGGGAGGTGGAGATTTGGGTGGGGGTTCTCTTCAGCTGGTCAATGACGTTGTAGTCATAGGGGATGGCCTTTGTGTTAGAAATGGCGGTCTTAGCAGGTGCCCTGATAATGGTAACCTTTTTGCCATGTGTGGTGACTCCACAGTTGTTGTTGGCTCCTTTGATATTTATGACGGTGACCATCTCATCGACACATCTGACTATCTCCTTGTACACTAGATTAGCACTAGCATACTTTTGCTTGCCCTTATTGTTCCCTTGGTTGTGGTTCGGCATCGAATTCGTGTATATTTTTAAGTCTTGGTTTTCGGGTGGCTATTTAATATTGATGATTTTATCCTCAATGAGGTCTTGGATGATGTTTTTGAGCCTCATGCAGTTGGCGGTGGTATGTCCTTTGACCTTGTGAAAGTCACAAAGGATATTTTCATTATACCATGGCTGTTTGGTCATGGGTTCCATGTATTGCTTCGAGTTAGAGACTTTGATTAGATTCTCCTTGACCAACTTCTTCATTATGGACTCAATTGATTCACCAAGAGCTATGAACTTCCTCTTGGGGGGATACTTGCCTCGAGGAGGTGGTCCTCCTTGATTACCCAGGTTGTTGATTTGATTTGTGGGCATTGGTTATTGCTGTGCTACTACCACATTAGTCTACACATTGTTACGATTATGATTTTGTGGTTGATGATGATTTTGGATGTTCTGCTTAGGGTCAGTGATGACCACTTTAGCATCAACCATGTCATCGTTCATGATATTTTTATTCCTCAACCATGTTCGAGGTTTATCATTGTAGTTGTTAGACGGGCGGTTATCCTAGGGTGGAGTGAATGTTGATGCACTTCCTCACGTATTAAGGGCTCTTTCGATGGTGAGCGCCTTTGGGATCAGTTGATCATAGAATGTGATGCACTGCATTTTCAAGTAAAACGCCAAGTTTTCATCTAGATTGGCTATGATGGTGCAAACTTGTTGTTCTTCCGGCATGGTCCACTTGCTTTGATTGGCCTTAGATCACCATCTTTGCAAGAAGGATGCGAATAGCTCTCCTTTCCTTTGTTTGAGTGTTGATAGTTCTTCCAAACTAATGTCCACACCCATATTGAAAGCATAATTTTTAAGGAAAGCTTCCACGATTTCCTCAAATGTTTTAATGCCCGTGGGTAGGCAAGAAAACCATTCCATGGCGGGACTAGTTAGATTACGAGGGAAGAGTCGCATTAGATATGTGTCATCATATGTGACCTCCATGCAGTGCACCTGAAATTCCTTGACGTGGTTCTTAGGGTTACCCATTCCATTATACTTGTCAAATTTGGGGATCTCGAATCCCTTTGGGAATGGTATCATGGCGAGACTTATGTTGAAAGGATAAGGGCATAAGTTGCTCGGTGTTCTTGTGGTTTTTCCTACTTGTAAGTCCAACACTTGCTTCAAAAGCAGTTTGATTTATGTTGTGACATATTTGCTTGGATCGGGAGGTGGGATGAATGAGTTGTGAGGTTTTCTAGGTGTTTGATGTGTGGGGAGAGTACTAGTGGGTATTTGCTGCAAGCTCTACTATGTGTTCAAAGCCTGATGGTATGCCTGCATTTGTGTCAACAATGCTTGTTGTTGATCTTGCTGCTGTTGTTCCAACAATGCTTGTTGTTGGTCCATCTGTTGCTATTCCCATGAAGCCTACTATTGATCAATCTGTTGTTGTGCTAGTAAAGCTTGTTGTTGGTCTAGTTGTTGTTGCACCAATAGAGCTTGTTGTTGGTCGAGGTGCTGTTGTGCCAACAAGGCTTGTTGTTTAGCTTGTTGCTATGCTTGAAAGTCTTGCAAGGCTTGTTGGTATGCTTGTAGATGGATCGCTTGCAATTGCGCTTGGTATTGGGCTTGTGCCTATTGTTGGGCTTACACTTGTGCTTGTGCTAGAGATTGAGCTTGAGCTTGTGCTTGGGCTTGAGCTTGTGCTTGGGCTTATTGCTTTTGCTTGAGTACTCCTTGTTGGTTGGCCTTTTGAAGGGTTTGGATTAGGGTGGTGAATGAATTTGTTGTATTGGCTTTTGGTGGGATTGGTGGTGGAACGGGAATGATGCCAACCATTGTGACATGAAGGGGTTATGGTAGTGGTTGGGATTTGGGTTGTTTGGGGGGTGGTGGAAATGTTTGGTCCTTGAGAAGGCATGCTTTGGGATATTTGAGGACCAACAGATGTGTTTGTGGGGGTGGTTTGAATGGTCATGATTTGTGATGCTGCGGGCAAGAAGAGAGGACTTGATGTGATGCTAATATTGCCCAGATCTAAGAATCTATCCACATTTAGGGGGGGGAAACCCAATCCAAGAGGTGATGTGGTTGTGAACAGAAATGGGGGTAGTAGTGGTAGGCTACCCTAGAAAGAAAAAGGATCAGTGAATTTAGTTGTTCTAAATAAATCACCTTCTCCTTGTGGTAGAGAAGTTGGTATGTTCAACTGATAGGCTGGTGAGGCATGGAATGAAGCTGAAACAGTGGGATTATGAAATGTGAGTGGGACGTATGGGTGCAATGGATTTTTTGGAACAAAATTATCTGGTGCAGTGTTGACAATGACCTCTTGGTTGGCCATAAGGCGGTGCTGTTGTAACTCTCAAAACATGGAACTTCCTTTGTTCACCAATGGTGAGGTTGGTGTGATGACTAACATGGTGGGACGCACTTCTTGATTGATATTCGACCTTGGGGATTCATTTGTAAGGGGCATGTCTATACTAGTTCTTGCGCCAAGGTCGAGGGGGAATTGGACCCCTCCTCCTGCTAGTGTATTTAAGTACTTGAACATGGCACTGACAATTTTGTGGTTCTCTAGATTTTGAACCATTTTCATTATTTCGGATTATGTCATCCCCATGTCTTCGTTTGTGATGTCTTCCTCATGGTTTTCCTCTTGAGGATTTTGTGATGATAAAGGAGAGTTAATTGGGGGATTGCTCGATCTTGCAAGGTTTATTTTAGAGGTTAACTGACTCATGTCCATAGAAGTTGATATTTTACTTATATTCTTCATGTTCTTCTTGTATTGAGATCTAGTTTGGACCATAAAAAAAAGGGATTGTTTGATCCTAACCTTTTAGGCCTAAAAGAGAAGAACTAGGGAAGTCAAAGATCAAAGAGGGCGGTAATGATGATGGGATAATGGATGAGGTGAATGAAACTTTTAGAGAACTTTTGAAGGGTTATGCTAAACTTGTAAGGACTTAGATTGATTATGATGGTTTGACTACCTGTATTGAGTCAAACAAGATTTTAGTGAAGTTGTATTCCCTAGGAAGTTGCATTATTCTAAGGGAACTTGCACAAGTGGATGAATTAGCTAAGTGTGTTAATCCAATGTGATTTGTGAACTAGTAAACCTTAGGAAGTTGCATTATCCTAGAGGTAAATTCATCCAAAAGTGTTGACTATTTTGGCTAGGTGTGTTAAGCCAAGATAGGGTGATGTTGGTTTAGCCCTCTAAGTTTAGCACGAGTGATTTTTCTAGAGTTCTCAAGAAGTTTGATGATGGGATGAGATTTGATTTGATGAAAAGATCGATGGGGATGTTCCTTTGATCCTAGACATAACTCTTTCTACAAGATCTCAATGTTGAAGAACATGCTATACTTCTTATGGGAGAAAAGAAAACCTTTCAAAAAGTTCAGGATTCTGTTGGTATTAAAACACATACAAAGTCAGATTGTTCCTTGAAGCCTTTTTGTAGAAGTTGTATACAAGTCTTTCTCTTACTTCAAGGAGCATCTCAAGGTGTTGCTCATGGGCTTTTAGGCTTATCTTTTTGAACTTTGGCTTTGGGATTTTAACCTTGCGGGAAATCATTGGGAACAACACACATGAAGTTCAATTTGTCTCTTTATCTTTGTTTAATGAATTTCTTTTTATCAAAGACACTTGCTTGCTTATGTTTCAAACTATATATCTAGTGTCCCACTTTCTTTCTCATCCCACAAGGTCCATTGTGTGGAAATCGAGGAAAATAGGGCAAAAGTTACCTATGTTTAAACTTTTTTGAAAACAAATGATGATAGAATTTAAGCACTTAGAAACCTCTAGGGATAGAATCCCTAGGGAAAGCAAGAGTGCTTAAATTCGTCAAAGGGGTTTGAAATTTGAAGGTCTTGTGAATGTTCATTTTCATGTTTTTTTCGAGAACCAAGCAATGTGTTTTCCACTTTTAAGCACTTTTTACAACCCTAGGATGATGAGGCAATATCTTGTTGGGTTCCCACTTGGAAAAATCCAACTGCACATATCTTGTGCGAATGGCTAAATGCTTGACCACACTGGCTCCCCTCCATTGCACACACTTCTCGGGTCAGCTAAGCATTAGTACCCATGAATCTCCCATGGAATACTTTCCATTTCTACAACAAGACCGTATGTATAACATGGGGCGGCTTCAAAGGACATGACCTTTTGCACCAACAAGATAGACAAGGTTTTGGCCTTTTTATAAACAAAGGGTTCTAATGTGGGCATTTCATTCATGGGGGATTATCCAACATTGGTGAGAGTCCATTTTTGTCCATCTCGTCAGAATAATCCTCGTGATTCTTGAACTTTCCTCAAGAATCCACACTTATATACTAGTTGGAAGTCGCTTGGCTTTAGGGTGTTCCCAGCTGGGTCATTCCCTTGGATGATTACTTTTTCCCACAAGATAGGCCCTCTAGGATAAACAAAAGTGAGCTAACATATCCCATCGTTTATACAACCTTTGTTGAAAAACAAAGGGGAAAACCTCCGCAATATGTCGTGCTCACACGCATGTTTTGTTCAATTATTAAGAACCCAAATTGAAATGTGGAGGCAATCTTTTATGCAACTTAGTGTCACCAAAAAGAATTTTGATTCTCAAGATCGTCGTGAGGTGTGAGAGAAGTGCATACGCCTTTTCAAATGATACTACTTTGCAAAAAGGATTACAAAGCACGAAAAACACATGTTCAATTTTAAACTTCTCAAAGCAATGATGAGTTATTTTTAAGAACCAAATGAAATGTGAGGTTGCCTTGTTCAATTGTTAACCTTTAAAAAAAATCTAGTATCTTTGTCTAAGGTTCTTTTTAACCCCTTGGCAACTTTTGAAAGGAAATTTGATTGTTTATTTTAGAACCCAAAAGAAATCTAGTGTCCTAAGATCAATGAAGTTATCAAATTCCTTAAAGAGTGTTGAAGAACACTTTAGTGTTTAAAAACACTTTGTACAAAGTGAGCATGGTATAATAAAAATTTGCTTGTTCTTTTTAAACCCAAAGTGAATTTAGTGTTCCTAAGGCCAAAGATTTTTAGCAAATTTCTTAAAGAGTGTTAAAGAACACTTTTAGTGTTTAGAAACACTTTTGAGTTTGGTGAACATGATCTCATGATGAACTTCTTCCTTTACTCCAACCTGCAAAAAAAATGGCAAAAAACTAGAGAACAAAAAAATACAGAAAACAATGTCAAAGATTAGAAAATCATGAATTTAATAAGCACATGTCAAATTTAAATCTCACTGTTCAACCACGGCGCAGTTGGTAGAAGCGGTGGAGTTTGGAGTGAAAGCGACGCTATATGGCGTTGTAGGGTTGACTTTGTGCAGTGCTCTGCAGAAACAGAGAGTGCAAAAGCAGCACGACAGAGGCAAGCAACTAAGTTTGGAAGCGGCCCGATTTGAAATTTTGAATTTTTTAGGTAGGAATGACAGGTGGCGGAGTTTGGAGGACACACGGTGTGATATAGGGCCACGACACTGAAAGCGGTGTAGTATAGACCTGTGCAGTGGAGTTAGGAATTTTAAAAAGAAGACAGGCAAGGAGAATCCATGGCGATGTTTGGGGAATTTAAACGGAGGTGAATATGGCGCTGCGCCTTTGGGAGCGGCGAAGTATTGTGCCTAGTTTGTTGTGTCTACAAAAAAAAAATGTTAGAAACCGCAGAATTTTGAAAAACGTGATTGAATTTTTGATTCAAGCCCTTCTTATAGCACCAAAATGTGAACCCCTAAACCTGGAAATGCACAAGAACAACAAAACACATTAGTTGCTAGATCATATGTATGCAAAAAAGTATGAGAGATTCCCCATAAAATCCATCTATTCAAACTAGATTAGGAAAGAAGAACACAATATAAGAAACCAAAATTCAAATTAAATCCTAATTAAGCTAATAGCATGATGATCTTATGGGGGAATTGGTGCTAATGGAGTGCTGCAATTCACCCTTTCCCAATTCCTAAATAGAAATGGTGTGTGAATGAGAAATGGTCAAATATCCAAAGATATTTGAGCATAACCTTGTTGCAAATCTTGAAATATGATGAATAGTTGATGGAAATGGGAAAAATTGGCTCTCAAGTTGAAGAAAGTAACTTTGCATATGATTGTGGATGAGAAATGAGGAGAGAAGTCTCCAATTTATAGACTTTAATTTGGAAGAGGTGAGCAAGATTGAGCAATGTGGGACAAAAGATAATCCAATGGCATTGTGCCACTTGTCCACATGTGATTGGATAAGGAATGAGCATATTTTGGCCAATGTGCATGATAAATGCATAAATTTGAATTTTGAAATATTGAAATGACAAGGTGGATGAGAAGTCAAATAGAGTTATGACCACTTGGCTCAATGCAAAGGACATGTAAGAGGTCTTAAATGCCTTGTTGGAAGGACCAAGCCCACTTGGCCTTTTGGAATTCAAATGAGGGAATATTCATTTTTGATGCTTTGTGAGGGAAAATAGAGAATTAAATAAATCAAAGTAATTGATTTATTGTGCAACTTGCATTCTCTAGATAATTTTAATGAGAGGGATTAAGTTAATCATGGTTTTGATTAATTTAATGAAGAATTAGATGATGTGACAATCTCGACTTAGATTTATGAATTGATTTAAGTTAAGATTTGAGAGAAAGTGATTTATTAAAAAATAATTTGATTTATTTAATCAAGAAGAAATATGTTAGATTAAATCAAATAAGGTTTTAATTTATTTAATTTAATAAGAGGACTTTAGAGAATTTAATCAAATAAAATGATTTATTTAATTAAACAGATATGTAAGGTTAATTAAAATAAATTGATTAATTTAAACAAAGGAGGTGATAGACTTAATCCAATAAATAATGATTTATTAAATTAAGAGGTAGAATGTGATGAAATGCTAAGAATATGTTTTAGGAGGAAATGTTGTTAGTAATCGGGATCGGGTGTGCCAAAACGAACTTGTACATTTTCCTTGTCTACAACTAGTATGTATTGGAACGTATCTAGCCTTGTAGAAACAAAAAGGGTGAATGTATAACTTTGGTATGTATTGGAGCATATTTAGCCTTGCAAAAAGAAAATGGGTGAATGTATAAGATAGAAAAATATAAATTTATAAAATAAACCTTGATTATGGTTATAGTTATGGGCATATTTTACGCATGGATTGTTTCGTAGGTGGGATTCATATCTCCTTGTCCTTCCATGCTTGCATCAAGGCCAACATTGTATTACTGCAAAGAAAAAATTGATTTCAATTTATCAAAATATATATTAGTGGTTAGATGCCTATGGAATGATTAGAAACACAGTGGGAAAATAACTAACAACAACAGAAGGGGGAAAAATAGTGCAGATTTTAGAACACAACACTTGTTAAACTATCTAATCTCCCAACCAGTGTAGGTACATGATAGATTTTTACCATTCTCTACCTATTGAGTGACGAAACCAACTCCACTACTATCAACTCATGTACTAAAAAAACTCCACAGTTGTTGCGAAGAGGTCCGAGCAAGGCCTTGCAAATTGCATCTAATCTTATAATATACTAAGCAAAAAAAGTAATGTACAAAAGAGTATATATTTTTGAAAGCAATATAGAGGAAGAGAGAAATAGTAAAATTCTCAAAAGAGAATTCTGTAGATCAAAATTATACATATACATACATATATATATATATATACATACACATACACATACATATACATATATACATACATATACATATATACATACACACACATATACATATAGACACACATATGTATGTGTATGTATATATGTATATGTATATGTGTGTCTATATGTATATGTATATGTATATGTATATGTATGTGTATGTATATATGTATATGTATATGTATATTTATATGTATATGTATATGTGTGTCTATATGTATATGTATATACATATGCATATACATATACATATACATATACATATAGATACTGATGTAGGAGCATCCAGTGGTGTAAGGGCAATCCTACATCACCCAAAAATATTTTTACTTTCATTTAGCTTTTTGTAGATGTTTTTGCATTTTTGGATACCTTTTTCGTCGAAGAAGAAGTTCCAACTTTCAGAACTGCTTTTCTGTTTTTTCTGCTCAACTGCTATTTTTAGTAGGTGTGAATTTGAAGGTTTGAGGAGGAAAAAATTTGAGGGAAGCTTCAGGACAAAAAAATAAACACTTTGATGAAAGAATAAAGCTAAGATCATTCTTGGTTCAAAAGTTATTCAAGTTTCAGTTTCTACTTTTTGCCCTATAAAATCTTCGAAGCTAATTTTGAGGTACTTAAAGGCTCCGGATGGGCCCAAAAATTGGTGGAAAACAAAAGTGGTTAGCCTTTAGGCCCCACTTTTGCACTTTATTTTCACAAGAGCTTTCCAAAAAGGTATTATAATTGAAGATCCAATGGTCAGATCTTAAGTTAGGGCTTTCAGAAGTTGGTGCATAATTAGAATGTTGTTTTTGGCTCCAAACGAAGAAAGGGGCTATTTATGGGCTAGTTTTTGATTTGTTTGGGTAGTTTTTTTGGGGAAAGAAGATCACATTTGCGAAAAGGGGAATTTCTGTAATTTTCTGTAATTTGCATGTATTGCAGAACTCAAGGATTTGAGATCCTCTGCATGTAAGAATTTCACAATTTGGAATATAATAAGTTTCTCTAGTTTTGTGCGTGGATTTTTGTGACTCGGGTTGGCACCCTCATCAGATACACATATATTTTTTACCATTTGTGTATTGTTTGTAGCTATCTTTGTGCATCATTGGCGTTATACTCATTACCATATCAACAATTGTAGTTAAATCCTCTTTCTTTAATCACAAAAATATGGTTAGGGTTAGTAATGTTGTGACCTTTTCCATTCCTCATGTACTTGGCACTAAATATTATAGAGAAATAGACAAGATTTGCATGGGGTTTTTAATACCGACTTGGACCTTACCTATTCAACAAAGCATGTTCCTAAATGTTGTTCATTGGTCAATAAGGATTGGAAAAAAATTATGGATTTAGAATTGACAAGGTAATTGTTACATAGTAAATGTCTTTTTAATAGTTATTTTACAGTTTCCCTCTTATCTATAATATGTAGTGTCAAATAATGCAACTTCAATTTTGAATTGACAAGCAAAATGTTATATAGATTTCTTCAGTTATGATATAATTTTACCTTTGTCTTAATTTAATATTTATTAGACCTAGATGCATATTTATAGTTGACCTTTTTCTCTAGGCTAATTGATCAATTGGTAGATTACTATTTAACTATTTTAAGATACACATGCATAGAAATACATCACAGAACTGAAGTTATGAATTAAATAATATTTATGGACAATATGGAAGATTAAAGGATTCTCCTCTTTTAAAGAGTTATTAGTCATATATCTTTAATTAATAATATTGAATTAAAAATTATTCTTTAAAGAAACACCAGTTCATAATTTTGGGTATGACATTTTTTTCCCAATGCTTATGTGGCAATACATAATTTATTACTTTGATGTTATTTATTTTCATATTTTCATTTCAATATTAGTTATGATGTTCAAAGTAATTACACACAAACATATAACAAAATATATATGTATCCATCTGCATATAAATATATATGTATGGATGATCACAAGAGGAATAACATGGTTTCAACATTCCAATATATAGAAATATATACCAGTATTGTACAAATTTGTTTGTTAACCTTTGTTAGTATTTGACTATTTTTATAATTTTACCATTGAAGATAATAATGCTATTCAATGATTATAAATGGAAGAAATGAATTTAGAGTACACATACAAGAAGTAAAAATTGCACCATATAATAGGAATCAAGAATTATAGTGGCAATGTAGAGTAAAAAAAATATGGGCAGCATGTTAATCAAAATGATGGCATGTCAATGAATGCGCAAATATATATCCAAACATAGGAATAAACTATGTTCATATTTGTAAAATAGAAGTCTTAACATCCCATAGTAAACACTAAAAATCCAAGAGTACGAGAAATGTTGGAAAGTGCAAAACAACAGTCATAGCACAGGCTCACTAGTGGACCCTTTTTCTGGAGCAGGGTTAGATATCTTTACTATTTATGAAAGCAACAATTTACACTCTGCTTCAAAATCAACTTTTATTGCTTTCACTATCATTGTTTTAAGCCGGTCCTCAAAATTGTAAGTATCTATTCCGATTAAGATGGTAAAGATGTATGGTTTACAAACAAGACCTTTAATAACAAAAGGATCTATTGTAGACTCAAAGCTTTTCTGCAACATGTAGAGGTCTTTTGCTGAAATTTGTAGTAAACTAGTGACAACTTCATCAAAAGCAATAGACCAAAGGTTGGTTGAATGGTCTTTCAGCTTTAACTATAGAAGGTAGCGATAGCTGCATTCCTCGATTTCCATCTGGCAATGATCAAAAAACCAAATATCAACATGGGGCCATGTGCATTTTATTTTGCATTATTTCCCATTAACCAACAAAGGGCAAGAAGGATGACAACAAGTCTCTATTTTTGCAATTTAAATGGTTTGTTTAAAAATGGCTTCAACAGTTTCTAGCAAGCTAAGGTAGTTCTTCAAGATGAATGCAATAGTAACTCTATCATTTGAAGGATGTAGCCTATGAGGTGCAGAAGAAGATGAAACCATTTGTTCTACTTTGATTGGGCCCTTGGATCTAAGAGTGTTTTCCTCAGGAATAGAAGGGTTAATGTCAAGGACTGTTGTTATTGATGTGTTGATAAATTTAGCATTAAAGTAGCCTACATGGCCACCCCACACAACAAATATGACTATATCACCTAAAAGGTACATCTGCTCCAAGGCATCACCTTTTTCTTACCAGCTTGGGCCCCACAAATTAACTTCAATGAAAGAAGCAGGGATATCATATAGTTTAATAGTTCATCGGATTGTTTCAAATCCATTTTTCTTGTGAACAGTTGATATGTACCCAACATGTACTAAAATGGGCCAATAATATCAACCAAGCTATTATCACTATAATTTCTTATGTCACTAACTGGCACAAATGCAAAGGGTTTTTTGGCATCAAAATCTCATTTGCACATTTTTTTATTGTTGATTTTTCATCCAAAACAATTTCAAGGTTACTATTTAATTTATTGAATTTTTTATTTGCTTCCTTCACCGATCCCCTTGATATTAAATAGCTTGCACCCACCTCAACTTGACCGTAATGTAGTTCAACAATATCATCAAAACAAGTAACACATATTTATGTCCCCTCCATATCTATAATGTCAAAACTAAAAAGTTGGCCTTCACCTCTTTGTTTATGGAAATGGTACATTTCTCTAATATGTGATATGTTCCCTTTCACTGTCCAAACATTTTGATAAATGTTCAAAGCTTTAACAGGGATGACATTTAGATGGCTGGTTTGTTTTCTAGGAGATAATTGTAGACCAAATTTAGGGGTCGATTTAGAAGTAGAAGGTGACTCTAGCCCCAACATTTTTTCTTCTTGTTGCTTGAGTAGATACCTAGGGGTGCCAATGATTTGAAAATCAGACTTAATCACAACTAATTTGAATATGATTAAGGCCCTGGAAAAGATGCAAAACAATATATTGGTCAAATTATATGAGGCACATACTAAAGGGAAAGAAAATTTCTAAAAATAGACAACAAATAACACAGCCCACCTTGAATCTTGGAAATTCCTGCAGACATATTCTTTTAAACATACAAAGGGCCCTATTTTCAAGGCACCTAAAAACAAAAAATCATTGCATTTAGAAGGAAAGGCTCCTATTTGCATATGGTGTCCATCAGACAAAAAAACCTTATATCACTCAACCTGCCCTTCATCACTACCAATTTTTTTGAAGGAAAGAAGCTGAAGGACTGGAGAGGTAATGACATCTCCAACATTGATTGAATGAATTGGAAATGAATTCAAAGTTGGTTCTTTCTTTGTAGCCTACAAAGACAAGTTCAATCAAGGAGAATGCACATTACCACACCAAATGCATAAAGCGAGTAAGGAAAAAAAAGGCTGCAAAGAGATATTTTTATGCCTTCTAAAAGATCAATGCATATGTACTTCCACATCTATATGCTTTACTAGGGCCATCCATCTATGTATACACCTAAAGGCCAATAAAATTGGAAACATAAATAGTATAGCGTATGGACGGTATCTTCTTGTATTTGAGTATCCTGAAAGTAAAGCAACTGAAAGATAATGTTCAATTTTATTACAAGAGAGGAAGGAAACAATAACAACAAATTTGTAGCAAGTATAACAAAAAGGAAATACAAACTTACGAAATTAGGATCTAGAGGCTGGTGGATGGCACCCTTAGATCTAAACTCTATAGCAGGAACTATGGGAGGTGTGACCAAATCAATCACCAAAGGGGGCTTTGGAGGCCCATCCACAAATCTCAATCTCGCATGCTCAATTTTGGAACCTTTTAGAGGGATTAAATGTTTCAATTATAGTTGACTAATTGACACCTCTATATCACAATAAAAATGGAAAATTAATGTATTCCAATATACAAGACCAACCAACAAACAACTTAGAAACATTGATAATCTACCAACCATTTTACTATTTTCCACTGCAAGACCCATGTAAAATGACTTACAGATTCTGCATGACAATAGTTCTAACATAAAAAATAGATAAAGAAGTTATATATAAAACCCATGTAAAACAACACACAGATTACAAAGAACAATAGTTTTAAAACCCTTCAATCTGCTATAAAACCAACCATGAAGGAAACTATAGATTACTGGTACTCATTGGCTTTACAAGTACTATTTAATGTGGGTTTGGTGGCAAAGAATCCAATGGGAATTTTGAATTGATAATGCAAATCTTACACATAATGCTCATATTCTATGAATATGTTTAGCATGGATATTCAATCATTTGTGATTTGCGTATCATTCTTAAGTGTTTTTCTAATAGTTGTTTTTGCTGCCTTCATCTCTTTTAATGAAAACAATAGAATATACAACAAAAGGAATGGAAATGATTAAGTACATATATACATTGAATTTTCCATGTCTACACATTTTAAAAAACACATATAACTAGATATAAATATCTGTGTGTACTTCTGGTGGGGGGGTTTCTAGGGGTTGTTTATAACAACATGAAGTTTACTAATTACATGGTATGTACTTACAGATGACCAATGAGCAACATTTAGGAGCATCCTTTGATGAAGAGGTAATCTCCACTTCCTCATTTAAAACCCGAGGCGAGTCTTCTCTATTTCTCTATAATATTTAGTGCCAAGCAATGTAGCTCAAATTTACAATTAACATTGTGGCCTTATAGCCATTTTGCACAGATTATTGGTACCCATTGTGTTTACAAGTTTTATTTAATCTAGGTTTAATTCAAAAGAATCTAGCTCAAATTTTCAATTGACAATCCAACTCTTACATACACTGCTTGACTTCTATGAATAGGAAGATAACAGATGATGAAAAAGTCAACTTTAAAATATGGAGTACAGGAAAAAGGAAAACTACAATAATGATCAGCTTTTTATGGGAAAATGAGAAAATAAATATCATAAAGAGAACTTTTTTATCACAAAATTCAAACAGTTGAGTAAAGAACATCATGAAACATATTGATACAAGACATATAACATGTTCCATGGAAACAAAATGACCACGACAAAAAAATTAGAATTTTAAAAATTGAAAATAGTCCTTGTTACAAGAACAATAAAATAATCTATCATAGGCAGCTTCAAACTCGTGAGTGGAAAAGAATATCATGAAACATATTGATACAATACAACCAATCTATGTAATAGTTGCCTTATCAATTCTAAATTCATTATTTCTTTGCAATCCTTATTGACCAATAAGTAACATTTAGGAACATCCTTTGTTGAAGAGGCAAGCTCCATGTCATCATTAGAAACCCCAGGCAATTATTGTCTATGTCTCTATAATATCTAGTGCCAAGTAATGTAGCTTGAATTTCGAATTTACTCTATGGCCTTATAGCCATTTTGCACAGATTATTTCTATCCATTGCATTTAACAGTTCTATTTAATGTGGACTCACCACCAAAGAATATAACTCAAATTTTCAATTCACAAGCCAACTCTCACATATACTACTTGACTTGTGTGAATATTTTTAATTTTCATTCTCAAATATCTATCATTAACCTCTAATTATTATGCACATTACATAATGAACAATCCACCATGGAGAACCGAGAAAAGAGTATCATAAATAATAGTTTGTTATGCAAGGATTGAAAGAGAGGCAGGGCCAACAACTTTTACATTAGTCTACTATCAAACCAACACCACAATCAATCTTTGGACAATGCAACCTAATCACTATATTTTCTCACACATTTCAAAGCATACTTTTCCATACATATATATATGTGTGTGTGTGTGTGTGTGTGTGTGTGTGTGTACATATAGATACATATATATACATTTATAAATACATATATTCTAAATTCAAGGTCCATTAGGTGGGTGGAACTAAATATTATAGACAAATAGGTAAATTCTAAAAGAGGTATTAGGAAAATACTAAAGAACCGTAGGAAAATGAGAGATGATTGAAACCCAACATTAAATATAGAAATAATATCATAGAACATATTTATAGAACACAAGCAATCTATGTAACAGTTGGCTTATCAATTCTAAATTGGAGGCACATTATCTGGGACTAAATATTATAGACAATTAGGGAAACTATTAAAAAACTATCACAAAAACATACATACATATATACATATATACATATATACATATATACAAAAACATATATACATACATACATACATACATACATACATATATATCTATATATATATACAACTCACAAATTTCGAAACACAACATTTTTTAAATCATCCAATTTGCTATAAAGTGGACACAAAGTAAATGATCAGTATAGTACTTTTCTATCAAACCAACACAACAATGCCTCTTCCAACAATACAACTTAATCAATATATTTTCTGGCACATTTCAAAGTATGCTTTCCAATACATACATATATATATATGTATGTATATACATATACATATACATATATATATACATACATATATAGACACATATATACTCTATGCATCTTTGGTGGTAAACACATTTTGAACAATTAGTTCCTTGGTACCTTTCTAATTGATTTAACTTTAAATCCTTACAAAGACCATGGCGTAGATTCTAAATGGTATGTGGAAATCAATGCTTCGAAACATACACAGATACATATAGACATATATATATTGAAGATAAATAGAGAAATTGTATAACATGGATGACAATAACACTTAAAACCCACTAAACTAGTGTAGACCAAATTTAATTAAATAACAAAAGAAGCATACATCTAATTAGGCTGAATGTACATATGCATATTCACATGCATATACATATATGCATATCTATATGTAAATGTATCTATGCACATGCAATGCATTTTCAATGGAGAGTGTAATGAATGTAGGGTACAGTGCATTTTTTCCTTTCCCAAAGAGTGTAATATTGTTGCTTCTTATGCATATGCATCGTTCCTTCTTCCATCGTACCCTCCATCTAAAAAACCTTAAATTTTTTCATTACATATGCATATATACATATACATATACATATGCATACATGTATATACATATATGAATATATATATACACGTATGCATAGACATATCAAAGAATACTACAAAGTGTAACAACAAATCCACAGACCTAAGATTCAGTGTAACTGGTGAACAAAGCAACCATGCATCCAACAAAGGGGAAATACAGTTGCCCACAGAAAGAAAGGCCACAAGCAACACACCTACGAAGCTGGTGCTTGAGGGTTGTGTAGTAGCTTGGGGAGAAGTAGAGTCTATTAACAAAAACTAGGAAAAATAGTATCATGAAGAACAATTTGTTATGGAAAAATTTAAGCAGATGCGGAAGTATGAATATAATGAAACATATTAATATAATACATATAACATATTCCATACAAACAAAATAACCACAAAAATTAACACTTTATTATAAATAGCTTCAAATAGATCAGGGCAAAACAAATCCATAAAACATATTGGTACAAGACAAATAGTACGAATATAATGAAACATATTGATATAAGACATATTTATAACATATTCCATACAAATAAAATAACCACAAAAAATAACACTTTATTATGAGCAGCTTGAAACAGGCCAGGGAAAAATAAATCCAGAAAGGATATTGGTGCAAGAAAAGCAGTACAAATATATTCAAACATATTGATATAAGACATATAACATATTCCATACAAACAAAATAACCACAACAATTAACACTTTATTATGAATAGCTTCAAATAGATCAAGGAAAAATAAATCCAAAAAACATATTGACTCAAGACTAGCAGTACAAATATAATGAAACATATTGATATAAGACATATAACATATTCCATACAAACAAACCAACCACAACAATTAACACTTTATTATAAGCAACTTCAAACAAATCAAGGAAAAATAAATCGGCAAAACATATTAGTGCAAGACAAATAGTCTATGAAACAGTTGTAAGAGATGTTAAGAAAACACTTAAGAAGCAAGCATAAGTAACAAATGAATGAGAAAAGAATATAATGGGGAAAACATAGAGAATAGGAGAGGGAAACAACCTATACAAAATTCTATGAAACAAACACCACAATGGCTGCCTCAATAATGCAAGTTAATCAAAGTATACTTTTGTAGACTATGGCTTTCAATATTCCATTTACTTCAATCACCCACATTTGCTTTGCTCTCCCCTATCACACAACAACGAAAAAATGCATTAGGGCCCATGCGAGGGAAAAACTTGTTGTTGAGCTTCAGTGTGCCAAGGACACCAGCTCCACCGTCACCAACTCATGTTATTACTAAGCTCAACATCGCCCCCCCAAAACCCAATCAAGTCACCACCGACCAGGATATCTTTGAAACTAGTAAATCCAATTAACGGTTGGACTGATAAAGCTCCCTATGGAAACTTTGTACAAATAGCCTACCAACCGAGAAATCTTTGATGCTACCTATGATTCTTAAGTGTTTTACTAATAATTGTTTCACAATTTCCCCTTTTTTTCTATAATATTTCATGGAAAATAATGTAGCTTGAATTTTAAATTGACAAGCCAAATATTACATAGAACTTATTGTTATGCCTTGGCGAGACAACGATATAATTTCTTGCAAGCATGAATATGTTGCAAAATCAAACCTATCCATGCATTTCACTGGCCTATTAGAAAAACACTTAACAATTAAAGGAAAATGAGGGATGTTTCAAAACCCACATCAAATAGAACATTAAAATATGGATAATAGAATAGGTAGATTATGATAATGAATAGTTTGGTATGGGTAACTAGAAATAAGAATATCATGAAGAACACTTTGTTAATGGGAAGCTGAAATAGTTGAGTAAAAAACAATACCATCCTACCAGATGAGACATATTTGGAGCCACCTATGATTATTAAGTGTTTTTCTAATAGTTGTTTTACAATTTATGTATTTTTTCTATCATATTTAGTGGGAAATAATGTAGTTTGAATTTTGAATTGACAAGCCAATTGTCACATAGAATTTTTTGTTACACCTTGTCTAGACAATGATAGAATTCTTGGTACATATAATTTGTTGTTACACCTTGTGGAGACAACAATAGAATTTATGGTAAGCAAGAATATTCTGCACACTCAAATCTATACATGCATTTCACTGACCTATTAGAAAAACACTTAACAATCAAAGGAAAATGAGAGACGTTTCAAAATCCATGTTAAATAGAATGTAAAAATATGGAGAATAGAATAGGTAGAGTACGATAATAAATAGTTTCATATGCAGAACTCGAAATAAGAATATTATGAAGAACACTTTGTTAATGAGAAGTTCAAACAGTTGAGAGGAAAACAATAAGATCCTATTGGTCTAGACATCTCCGCCACTACCTATGATACTTAAGTGTCTTTCTAATAGTTGTTTTACAATTTCCCTATTCTGTATATAATATTTAGTGGGAAATAATGTAGCTTGAAGTTTGAATTGACAAGCCAACTATAACATAGAATTTGTTGTTACACCTTGTCTAGATAGCGATAGAATTTCTCGTAAACAGGAATATGATGCAAACCCAAATCTATCCATGCATTTCAATGACCTATTAGAAAAACACTTAACAATCAAAGGAAAATGAGATATGTTTTGAAACCCACATTAAATAGAACGTTAAAATATTGAGAATAGAAAAATAAAAGTATGATAATGAATAGTTTACTATGGGGAACTAGAAATAAGAATAGCATGAAGAACACTTTGTTAATGGGAAGTTCAAAGAGTTGAGAAAAAAATTATACCATAAACATATTGATAGAACTAGAAAACCAAAATTAGAAAACACATATTATGAAATCATAGAAGAATCAGAGGAAAATGATAGATGTCTAAAAACCACATTAAATAAAAATTTAAGGTATGAAGAATAGAAGAGGAAAACTATGATTATGAACAATTTTTTATGGGGAATTGAAAAAAAAATAATCATCAAGAATAGTTTGTTGTGGGGAACTTGAAATAGACAAGGGGAAAAGAATATAATGAAACATATTCATATAAGACACTTCTATCCCACGTGATTAGCAAGATCCACCGCCTACACAAACACATCTTACATGGGTATTTTGCATAAATGATCTGTGTATAAAATTTAATGTCAGTCAATGTAGCTTGAATCTACAAGAGAGCCTATGGAATTCAACACAATTTACAGAGATTATTGCATCATATAATTATTGTCATAGTCTAAATAAAATAGGTATTGCCATAAAGAACTAGGTTTACATAATTGATTTCGCATGTTAAAAAGATATCTGTATAAGCATGGAGAAAAGAATAATTTTGTGGCTTTTAAGTGTTATTCTAATAGCTCTTTTATCACATCTTACATGGTTATTTTGCATAAATGAATTATGTATAATATTTAATGCCAATCAATGTAGCTCAAATCTACAAGTAAGTTTGTGGTGTTCAATGCATTTTCTAGAGATTGTTGCATCATATGATTGTTGTCATAGCCTAAAGAAAAAAACTCTTGTCACAAAGAACTAGGTTTACATAATTGATTTCACAAGTTAAAAAGATATATGTATAAGGATGGAAAGAAGAATAATTTGGTGGCTTTTAAGTATTATTCTAATAGCTCTTCTATCCGCTCAAATTTATATTTATTTTTTGGCACATTTCGCACTATACTTTCCCACACTTCAACACCCATGTAAAACAATTTACAAATTTTGAAGAACAATGGTTTTAACATAAACAAATCATTTATGCAAAACACCCTTGTAAAATGACTTATTGTGGAGAACAAAATAGTTATAAAACCCTCCAATGTGCTATGAAACCAACACCACAATGGTTGTTTCAACAATACAAATTACTCAAAGTATAATTTCCCACACTGTAACACTCAATATTGCATTTACTTCATCCACCCCCAGCATACAACAACAACAAAATTATTTAACACTCTTGCAAGAAAACATAAACATCTATATAATACTAAGTATAACCCCACAGGCTGCATTGAAAATCCCAGCTACATCACCTGGCAATACTTTCTAATATCTATTTTATTTATTCAATTTATTTGTTTGACATTTTCGATGACATCTTCATCAACCCATCCATCAATAGGATTTGTCATGTAATAGCTCTTTTATAGTTTCTCTATTTGTCTAGAATATTTAGTGCCAGCCAATGTAGCTCAAATTTTATCGATTAAGTCTATGGCATCATAGGCATTTTGTATAGGTTATTGCAACTCATTGGCTTTACCAATTCTATTTAATGTGGCCTTGGTGCCAAAGAATAAACAAAAGATGCACTAAGATAACTACAAATAATAACGCCAAAGATGCATAGAGATAACTGAAATAATAAACCAATAGTGAAAAAAATTACTAGACCTATAGCTCTTTTACAATTTCTCTATTGTTTAGGGTGAGAAAATTACTAGACCTAACCATATTTTATGATGAAAGAAAGAAGGTTTAACTGCAATTTCTCCATCCATATAGAGCGATAATCTCTTTCAAATCTCGAAAATGGGTATAACACCAAAGATAAAAACATATAACAAAACGACATGAACAACAAATTAATTATCTATATAAAATACCCATATGAAACAGCTTACCATATAGATGCATAGAGATAACTAAAACAATAAACCAAGGACGAAAAAATTACTAACCCTACCCATGTTTTTTGGTGAAAGAAAGAAGATTTCGCTATAATTTCTCCATCCAAATAGAGCAATAATCTCTTTCAAATCTCCAAAATGGGTATAACGCCAAAGATAGAAACATATAACAAGAAGAGATGAACAATAAATTAATCATCTATGCAAAATACCCATATGAAACAACTTACCATATAGATGCACAGAGATAACTAAAACAAAAAACCAACATTGAAAAAATAACTAACCCTAACCATGTTCTTTGACGAAAGAAAGAAGATGTGATTGTAATTTCTCCATACATATAGAGCAATAATCTCATTCAAATCTTGAAAATGGGTATAATGCCAAAGATAGAAACATATAACAAGAAAACATCAACAATAAATTCATCATCTAGGACTTACAAAATTTGGAGAACAATGATTTTCAATCTAGCATAAAACGGTTTTGAAGCCATCGATTTTTCCAATAGTCTGCTATCAAACCAGCCACAGAGACAATTTTTACAATAGTCTACTATGAAATCAACACCACAATGGTTGTTTCCACAATACAACTTAATCAAAGTATAATTTCCCACACTACAACACTCGATATTGCATTTACTTCTTCTGCCCCCATCGTACAACAATGACAAAATACATTAACACTCTCATGAGAAAACACTTACCATTCAACTTTTGTGTATCGAGGACACCAACTCCACCACTTCCAACCCACATAATTATGAAGCTCCACATTGCCACAAAAAAACCTGGTAAGTCATCGTTGGTCGACACATCTCCGACGCTAGGAAATCCAATTCATGATTGGGTCGATGAAAGTCCCAATGAAAACTTAAAAAAAAATAGCCTATCGGCTAAATATATAATCATAGTTAATAATAAAATAAATTAATAGTGTAATGTTATGATTAATAAAAAATATAATAATATGGTAAATAAATAGAATATTATAAATTTAGGTTATATAATTCATTATAAGGTGTTCGTAAATGTTAGGTAAATGGTTTTACCCATTTATGTAAAATTGGATATCTATCATATTTCATTATTATAAATTTTAAATGAAATGCTTTTAACTATTGATTTAATAAATTAAAAATTAACTTTAATCCTATGTTACACCGGCGTCGGGGACAGGGGGATGTCGGAACGGGGGGAAAGGTTTCCGGGATGGGGGGACAAAGGGGCCTCAATTTGGGGATGGTGGGGAGATGACGAGGCGGGGACGACGGCGGGGGGTGGGGGGGGTGGGGTGTATATACTATATACTATACATATGGTACTTAAAATGCTAGTTATGAAAAGATGTATAACAATATACTTGAACATTGAACAATGAACATTAACAATGAAGTGAATGAACCATTGAACATTGAAATTTTCAAATTAGAAATTAGAATAATCAATACTACAATGTAACAATTGTCGAATCAGCAAATGGAAGATTTCTATTATATCATATATGATATCAAAAATTTAAATATCTGATCATAAAGATGATTACAATGATTAGCATGATATGAATATCAAAACAAGTACAAACTACAAAGTCAAAATGCCAAAATGTAGTGAAGGAGGTGGAGGCCTCTAATCATCCCTCGGGGGGTCGAAAAACTCCTCATCAATGGAACCACTAGACTTCCCAAGTTCAAGATCTGCCAAAGGAACACCAACCAGCCCTAAATCTGAAGTATCCTCATCCTCATCAATCTGTGATGGCTCCTATGGCTCTAGATCCCATTGTGTTGTTGGGCTCTCCTTGTACACATGTGTCCTACAGTCAGTGATACACAAGGCACTATGTACAACCACTAGCTTCTCTACTCTCCTAGAGGTAAGTCTGTTCCTCTTAAGAGAGTGGAAGAAGCTATAAGTAGACCAGTTCCTCTCAGAAGTTGAAGAAATAGAAACCTGAGACAACAAACGAATGGCTAGTGTGGTAATCAGTGATTTCAGTCCATGACAAGTCAGCCACAAAATAAGATCCTCTTGTGCCATAGTTCTTATATATGCCTTTGTCGCAACCTTATAACCCCTAAGAATAGCAAATTTTGTCCACTCAGTGCGAATGTTGCTAGCAGCTTCAACATCATACATCCTATCAATGCACTTGAAGAACCCTTCCTTCACCTCCTCATCCTGAATTGGTGTAACTCTACTAGGCCTAGGCATCTACCACTTCGGATTCAATGCATAAGAAGCCATGTGCAAGGGAGTGTTTAGGCTGTCCCATCTGCGCTGAATAATAGGCTGAATGTAAACATTGTAGAATGCTAGAGTGGGGTCCTTCTCTCACACAACTGCCCTCATTTGGCCAAGCATCGAATCAATGCACTCATACACCTCTCCAAGGTTAGGTGCATCCCCATCCCCATATCTGATGACTTGGACAACTGGTATAATGATGGCAACAATATATTTTGCATCATTCTAGAATCCATCACTCTTCACTATCTCCTTCACCCTCTTCCCCTGCTCTATCCTAGCCCCATCCCACCAATTCCATTCTTGCATCATAACCATGAGTTGTAGTGGCTCTTGCAACTCAATCATTCTCTCCAAAAGAATGAAATAGGATGAATATTGGGTCTCAACTGGTTTCAAGAACTCCTTCACGAAGCTCCTGAAGATGGCATGTGAAGTGTGGTGGTTGCAAATATACATCTGCACATCTCTAGCATTGTTGACCACTCCTCTAATCCACTCAATCTTCCCCATGTCCTTGAGTGCATTGTTCATGGAATTCACACAACATGGAGTCCACCAAATATGTCTGTATGTTGTCTTGATAAGCCTCCCTATAGCTCTGCACACATGTGTTGCATCTGTCACTACTTGGACCACATTTTGTGCCCCAATCTCCTCAATAGCTTCCCAAAGGATCTCAAACTGAAAATTAACATCTTTTTGTTGCCCTGAACAATCAACCACCTTGAGAAATAATGGGCCCTTTGAGCATGTAACTATGACATTGATGAGTGGACGATGCCTAATGTCCATCCACCCATCCATAACAATGTTGCATCCAGAATTCTCCCAACATGCCCTCATCGTCTCCATCAATGAATTGATCTTGGCATAGTTGTTATCCAAGATCATTGTCCTCAATTTGTGCTCACCTGGTGGCACATATGATGGTCCTCCCTTCGCCACCATCAAGATCATATCCTTATAATAAGGAGATCAGGCTACATGAAATGGGATTCCATTGGTAAAAAATAACTTTCCAATGGAATCATCTATATGATCCTTCTGGTGCACATTAAATAAATCAGCTATGGGGTTAGGCTGATTTTGCATCTTGTGTTTCCCCTTGACCTGTTGCGATTCAGGCATAACACTATAGGTGGATGAAGGTCCTGAGGCTGCCCCTGACAATGTTCCTTCTCTTTGATGAGATGTGTGAGTAGAAATATGTGGCTACCTTTGCATAAGTTGCTCCTGAATCTGTTGTATAGTCTGAATATGTTGCCTACCAAACAAGGTAGTAGGCATAGGAATTCCCATGTCATCTGGAACACCCCAAAGCTTGTTGAACTCAATTATGTATTTCATATTTTTAGGGTCCTTAAAAAAATCACATGTTCCCACACCTTTTCCTGGCCAAAAGAGGAAGTGAGCATTAACTTTGGTGATGTTCCCAAACCAATCATCGCCACAAATGTTGCATTTCCATTTCCTCGTACCACCGCCTAATGATGTTGGGGCTGTTACTCTTGTTGTATACTATTTGAGAGGAGATTTGGGATCATAAGGACCTATATCCCACTCTGCCAAAAGCTAAGAGGGGCAATCAGTAGCAACTGGTGCACTAGCTATGGAACTAGTTTGCCCTTTTGGATTTGACCCATGTTCACCCCCCTCATTGTGCTCATCCTCATGCTTAGGTTCATATTTTGAATGGCTTGCATTATGAGAATGATTTTCCGATTCCATCTCATCCTCACTCATTTCATGACTGTGGGAGCTCATTTTGACACTGCATTTCACAAAATGAATAAAATAATCAATAAACACATAGTTTCAGCCTATGCCCTGCTTTAAAATTAAAAAAATAAAACTCTGTATTTTAAATTTTAAATTGAAAAAAAAAATCTAAACTAATTTAGAAAATGAAACAATAAAATGAAACGACAAGAACTAAGAACTTAGAATTTAGAAATGAAAATCAAAAAATTCAAAAAACTAAAACAATGAACATTGAAAATCAGAAAATAAAAGAAAAAATCAGTTAAAAACCCTACCTTTTTCTTGAAAAATATCTTCAACAAGATGAATAATCTTCCTCCTCTTCTTCTTCTTGCTCCTTGACACTCCTCTTTCACTTGCAATCACTCCTTTCAGTCTTCCAATCACTCTTTCGTCAGCTCTTCACTCTTCTTCTTCTTGCTATAGTAGACAAGTAGAAATGCAAATGTGAATAAAAATGAAGCTAGGAGGGGCTTTTGAAAGCATAGAAGAGTGTAGATGGGCCTCACATTCCCTTAGGGTTCGAATAGAACCAAAAATATATTACAAAATTGTGTTATTTTTATTAAAAATTGTGGCTTTATGTCTGTCCACCGCGGGAGATGCCTGCGCGTCCCTGAGAGGCTTCAGGGATGCCCAGGCGTCTCCCTCAATGTCTCAGAGACGCTGGTGCATTTTTGCATCTCTGACGGTGGGGGAGAAAAATGGTGGCACCTCTGGAGATGTGGGAATGTCGTCCCCACGTCTTTGGGACATCCCCATTCCGGGAACGCTAGGGCCTAGGGGCGGGGATGCATCCCCGAGGTTCATTGATTTAATCTATGTGATAGTTAGTTGGGATAGTTGGAATTTCCTATACAATGGATATTTTCCTCCTTCTTGTTAATTTTTTTGGCTTTGGGGGGGATTTCATTCAATTTTTTTTTTTGGAAAGAGAGAGGAATTTGTTTGTAAAGTTTTCCTCCATTGTTGATTATGTTGGGGATTGTGTTTTTGGGATTTTGGATTGGGGGTTTGGAGAAATTGGATTTGCAGCAAAAGTTTGAGCTCGACATCAATTTTTGTCCTTGCCAAGAGTTGGATCCAGGTTGGATTTTGATCTTTTGCTACATTGCTTCTCTAACTATATGATTAATTCAATTGATTTCTCTCTTTTCTTTCTGAGAATGAATGTTCAAGATATTTTTTTTGTATTTAAATCTCCTTATATAAAAAGAAGAAGAAGAAGAAATAAATAATTATCTATCTCATTAAATTTAGCAAGTTTTCTAGAGGCATGTTTTATAATGGTGTTTTCTCAAATGTATTACTCATTTAATCTAAGTTTTCCTTCTTGGCCATTATGATACACCTTCTGGTGGTAGAGTGTTTGATTTTACATATTTTGTTTCTTTTTTTAGTCGTATTGTATAGATGTACATTTATCATATTTTTAAGTGTCTCCTTATTTAACATATATCTTAGGGTGTCATTACTATTTAGGTTTCTTTGGTTCCAAAATTAGAGATATGCACTCGAAATTCATAGAGAAGCATAATGCACTTGTCTTCCAACATTTGGTATTCTATTTGATGTAAAATTGTTAATTTTATTTCAGCTTACCTTTGATCAACTATTTGTTAGAATTAATGATGTTTCCTTAAATTCAAAGTTGATGTTAGGTGTTTCCTATTTATCTTATCAATTATTATCCATGTTCCCTAAACTTCACCATGTGCCTCTCTGCATATATCCTGCCATCATTGCATTCCATGATATGATGACTAGTTACACCTACCAATTGCATTCCTTGAAAGTTTCTTAAGCCTTTTCAACAAAATCAATTCGCATGCATCCTGCTATTATTTCGTTCCATTTGACGAGATCTCTTTGATGCCCTTTTGTCAAACAATGTGTGTGCCTCCTCTCTTCTACATTTTTCACTGCCTTGCAACATCCCACACAGTTATGTTATGTGATTTAAATTTTGGAAATGTATTTTTATGATTGTATTTTGATAATAATATATCTATATCTATATATATTATATGATATTATGATTGTATTTTATTGATAATCTGATATATGTATATATATTATATTGTATGATGGTAAATAACAAAAGATTGGCTTGCTGGTATGTGAAAAATTATATGATAAATGAAGAAATAAAATGTCATTTAATAAAATATTTAAATTGGATGGTTATTATTAAAAATAATATTTAATTTGTTATAGATAAAAGAATTGTATTTAATTAAGTGAATTGATTTATTTCATAAATAGATAGGTTATTTGATTTAAATGATTCAAAGAAAACATTAAATGATTTGGTTTACTCTCTATCAACTAATTAGTAAATAAATGTTACTTAAATCTTTATAATAATTTAATAGTTGATAAAATTTCCATGTGAATCAATTAATTAGAGTCTTGTTATTTTAATATTAATTAAAGTTGCTATTTAAAATTAGGGTTTTCGTCGTAACTTGTTTGATAGAGAGGATGGTTTTATTAATGATATAGTTGTTCTTAAATATAATTATTTGTAGTGGATAATGCCTTATTTATGGAATGTCTTCATGGTTATAATGTTATGATTGATTATTGCTTTAAACAATATGTCTTGTCTATTGGGCTAAGTGATTATGAAATTGTAAGGTGGATGCCATCTGTGTAGTGTGTTTTTAAGGTTATCTACCATTGGGAAGTGTTCTTAGTATGTTGGTTTCTAGAGGCCTAGGAAGGGGCATATTTGTATATATGGTCCTTAGGGTTGTTTAACCTTGGAAGTGTGTGGCTATGTTGATGGTCATGTGTATTGTACGAACACAATCCCTAAGGGTGTTGCCTCCTATCTATGTATGGATTTATGAGATGATGTAATGTTATTCTATTGATGGTTTTTCTAGTTGAAATTAGGGGGAGTGGCTCTCAATGGGGGTTGAAACCGAAAGTGGTGTCCAATACAACCCATTTGAGGGTTTCTTAATCTAGTGATAACGTTAATAATGAATTATGGGGATGGGTAGAGTTCACATTAATCAAGATAATGGATGCCTCACTCATTTCCTGTAGTGTTCATATAGGGTAAGGATGGGTTGAGAAGGCTTGGTTGGCAAGATCAAATTCCTTTTCCACATGAAAGGAATGTTGGTCCGTTATATGTCACCCTATGGGGTCAAGACCTAGTGAGAGGTTTACCAAGACAACCATAGATAGCAGTCAAGGTCTAGTGAGAGACTTCTAGGACAACCCATGTTAGGACCATGTGATGGCCCTCCTCCCTATTGCAGTCTAGCACTCCTTAGTTGTATTTCCTCTTTTTGATGTGTGAGTGCCTTTGGAAGTGATGTAAGTGTTGAAAATATGGGTGTGGTTAGCAATGTTGTTATGGTGCCATGTATAACCCTTGCTTATGTTAGCCTATTGCTTTCCTGATGTTTTGTTGGATGTAGAACCTTATGTTATCTCCTAGCATGAGGGGTGGACCTCAGGGTTCCACATAGTCAGGAGGTTGGTTCTTTTCCTTTATTGGGTATTCTTGTTGCATTTTCATGTGTGTGGATATTGATTATTGCACTATGGACTCTATTTCCTATTCTAGTTGTGAAGACATCCTAGCATATATTTGTATATTGGATTGTATTTCCATTTATATCTCTTAATGTAATCTGATGTAATCTTCCGACATGTAAATTCCCCTTTTACACTTTGTCACCTTAGAAAACCAAATCCGTAGAAAAAATTCCACATCAGCAAGCTACCTTCGTTCCACTTGGAGTTCGTCTTTTTCATCAGTAGTAGAATAACTGTCAATGACACCTGAGCATTGTGTAGACGTTCGCGCAACGTGCTTACATACTTGATGGATTCTTGCATATGAAGTTGATAGAGGTGTTACACTTCCTATTGGGAATGAATTATAACATCCCTCTTCGACCAATCAACCCAAAAATAGCTCTTTGTCTCCCATTTTGGTCTTGAAATGCTTATCTTGATCATTCAATCCATCTTCTTGGGAAGTTATGGAACTATTGGGAAATCTTCAAGCTTTCATCTCACTTCCATCACTTTAAGAAACACTTTGGCACTCCATAGTAGTAACAAAAACACTCCATCAACTCCGTAGAGAAAATGTGGAACACACCGTTGCAATAGGGGATTGAGTCCTCTCTTTTCTCCTCCATTAGCTAGTGAGCTGTTGGTGGAGGTGGTAAGCATTTTCACTCCTCTCCTCTACGATTTGGTTGAGTAGCACATTACTATTTTGAAGTGTTATTGTGTTCTTTACTTTCTATCCTCTTTTTTCATATATTTCTCCATCATTTATATCTTGGTTTTCCATGGAGGTGGAAACACCAAAATAGGGGTCTAACTAAGGAAAACCCCTATATAGCCCCCCAACAATCTTCCCTCTTTCTTGTGTGTAGGTGGAAGAACACTTGGAGCTAGCTGAAAAATAGGCGCTTTTATGAGATCATCTTTGTCACCCTAGCTTTAATATATTTACTATATCATATATGTGTGTACCTTTCCTATTTTGTCATTTTATTTTTCCATTTCCTTAGAAGTCACTAGCTAGGTTGTCAACTTATTTTCTGGTGGTTCTTACTATCTTTCTAGTCCTTTGGTCATATGGATTCTAGCGCACCTGAGAGATGCCAAAACATTGCATTGTCATCATAGAACCACACTTCTATCCTTGGACAAAGAGCTACTTGAGGTACAATATTTAACCCAAAAACCAGATCGTCTATCCCCATTTTGAATCTCGGGTTTGAAGAGTGGCTATCAGACCCTACAGTCCTCATCATGCTCGTGCCTCATTGAAAAAATCCCTTTAGACTGAGGTAAGTTAGGGAAGCCTTTCACTCTTGACTCTCCATGACCTGGGGCCTTGAATGTGGTTGGTCCCCCTCTCTTATATTTTGGTGAACCCAACCTGAATCTATGTTTGTTCATTTGTCAGTGTTGAAACTTATCCTGCATTCCTTGTGATTGTTGTGTCCTTGAGTGTTGTGAAGGTTTATGAGCATCATCACCCATTCCACAACCTTTGAGTACGTTTTCAAGAGAGGTATACAACACCTTCCAATGGATAAGATGAGGGTCACCTATAGTTTCTCAACAGGACTTTTCTTTGGACTTGTGATGGGCCTTTTAACTTAGTATCAGTTGTAGAGGGGTGAGGTAGGAATCCTTGATGAAAATGATCATGTCCCCACTCCTCCTACATCTTTGACACCTTCATCGATAGATGAGCATGAGGTTGTTTGTATTCCTTTAGAATATGTCTCCACCCTTAGCAAAGGGTTGGGTGACCTAGAGAATCACTTGGAAAGAAATGCGAAGTTGGCTAGGGCCACTTGGGTAATTAGCGAATTAAAATATATCGTGGGAAAAGAATGAACATGCATAGAAATCCTAGCTAGCCTCTCTAGTCTAATTGAAGCATGTACCCCTTTGAATAATACTAGCATTATACAAGGGATCACTTTTGAAGAGCATGAGAGATAGTTAGGAGTATCAATTCCTCCCAAATCTATACACATGGATGATGTCGTCCCTTTGATCAATGTCCCTTCCACCTCTAAAAGATCTGAAACTATCAAAGTGAACAAGATCCTATTGGGTTTTAGCTTCACCCCTCCTATCACCTCTAGCAGTGGACTTTTTGGTAGGATGAGTGGGGAAGGCTTTGGTAGTGGTGGTGGTTTCAGTAGTGGGAGTGGCACTGCTAGAAATGGTTTTGGTGGAGGTCATGGAGGTGGATCTGATGTAGGCCCTACTCGGGGTGGTTGCGATAGTGGTTCCAACAGTGGCCACAATGGCAGTTCTGAAGGTGGATCCAACAGTGGTTCTAAAGGATGTTCTGTTGGTCCTATGTCATCCATTGACCCTATTTTGAATACTCTCCTTCAAAATATAGGTAAGATGTAGAGATAGTTGGTGAGTCTCTCCCAAGCCTCTACCTAGCCTATCTTCCAACCCTTCTTCTGACATAGACCATTGTTGGTAGTGATTTTAAACACTCCCTTCCCAAAAGGAATGGAGATCCAAAAGTTTGAAAAGTATGGCAGAAAAGGAGATCCATAGACACATGTGTCCACCTTTAATGCCCTATTCACAATTTTTTCCATCACAAAATGTTGATGGAAAAACTATTTCCATGATCTCTCAAGGATAGAAGACTTGAATGGTATTGTTCCTTGCTCGATAATTCCATCTTATCATTTGATCAACTAATAAACTAGTTTCTCAGATAGTACCAAGCCAACATCGAACTGAAGATAACCTTTTCTGATCTTGTCTGATGCAAACATGGAGATAATGATATTATTACTGACTTCATCATGTGGTATCAAGCACTCTTCTCACAAATCTCATATCCACTGCTCGATTTAGAAATGTAAAAGGTATTCATAGGGAACCTGCAAAGGCGTTAGCAAGATAAGTTTTCCCTTATGAAGTACCCTTCTTTTGCACATTTGTGTGCAACATTATCAGAGTATCAAAAAATGGTAGTTTAGTTCAAGGGACCCTCCTCACACTCTCGTTCTGAAGGAAGATCCATCATATCAATCTCTAGGAAAGGTAAGGTTGTTGTGAATGTAGTAGCCATTGCATTTGACAACAACCTCAAACACAACCGAAAGTTCATGAAGTTGGTAGAATCCTATTATTCCATCCTACAAAAGTTGGTGAAGGATAAGATCATAACTTTGTAGAATCCTAATCCTCGTAAGGAACCTTACCCTAGTTGGTATTATGCAAGTACCTACTATCAATACCATGGATTCAATGGACATGATACTAAATTTTGTATGCACTTGAGTCACAAGAAACATGATCACATCGAGGATGGTACTATTCATCTTGATGGAAGCAAACAAAATACAAACAAATCGGTGGCAAAAGCGAACATTGAGTTGCAAATATACACAGACTCATTTATTTTACATTCTACCAATATGATTGTCGATCCCTCTAAATATGTCACTCAACCTAAGGCCTATGTCAACATGGTCATGGTTACTCCCATTCAGTAGTCTACAGCCAATTCATTGGATGTGGCATTCACCTCGCAAGATATGACTGTGAACAATAAGCCTTCTCCCCTTTACATTCTTTCTCACCTCAATGTTAACATTGTGACGAGGGTTCTGGTTGATCTTGTGAGCCATGTTAATGTTATTACAGAAGAATCATTTTTATTGAATTCATTATAGAGGAAGGAGTAAGAAGAAACAAAATCCACCATCTGTACACATGGTCTCTATCTTAAACCATATGGCTTGATAAATTTGTCCATCCTATTTGGACCTAGGGTTGTTGACACAACTTTTGATGTTATTCTAGAGTTAGATTTGTTTAGAATGAAGCTAAGCATACCTTGGCTAGCTTCCATGAATGTGATTGCCTCCATAATTCATAAATTTTTAAATTTTTCCCATGAAGGTGTTGTGCATGTAGTGCATGACACTAGATACCAGCCTCTGGTATAACATGGGGGATATTCATTGGATCACTTTTGGCTTGCCTTGATTAGTTTGCTTCCTTCAAGAATGGACCTACTTTATAGGAATTACATAAAGTATAAGACTTGGGGCAAGGGATAGCTGAAGTTGATCCTTCCTACAACACAATAGTCAGTTGCCTCCTCGTCCTATAAAGGGAAAGGAGAAGCCTACCTCTTCTTGGGCTGCCTCATCCACTCCCCTTTTTTGGGAAGAGTATTAGATGAATAATCCTAGCCTCTACCTGCTAAGGTCGATGGTACCTTCTTGGCATAGAGCCAAGATCAAGATATCAGATCTCCTTACTGATCCCCTAGGACCTTGGTACTATTTGTATGGTATAAAGAAAGGCTCTCAAAGAGAATTTTCTCCATGACCTCCCATCACTCCTACTCCCAAAGTAGTGAATGGGAAGAGGCCCACTGTTGAAGCACTTGAGCCAAGTCCCCCTGTTGCTTCTCAAACCATCCCTCCTACTCCAATTTAGGATTTTGTCCCTTTTCCAGAAATGACTTTAGTGGACACTCCCATGGCTAAGCAAGAGCCTTTTGTTCCTTCGCATCCTCTGGCCTCTAGCTCAAAGATCTAAAGAAACCACCTTACGCATGAGAATAAGCTTCAATGAAAGTCTCTCGCAACTAAGTAGGACACTTTGTAAAAAAATATGGGGAGATGACTACCCCTATGTCAGGGCCTCTTACGATGTCTTCCCCTCTTCTTTCTCCTGCTTCTATTCAACCTAGTTCAGTCTCACCCTCGGCTCCCACTACAAGTGCACCTGACCTCAAAAAGATGCAGGTGTTCATTTCTCCTTCATCATAGTTTCCCTTATTGATGTCCCTTTCAGACATCCTTCCATTTTTGAAGCCCATAGATATGCTAAACACTTTGGTGGTATCTACTACAGTTTTCTCCTCCTCTTCCTCTATGCCTCTTGCCTCATCTATAGGGATTTCACACCCCCCGATGGAGAAAAAGGTAGAGTTCAGTCCTTGCAAGGATGGAGGATGTAAGAGGTGCCCACCTTCTCTGAAGGGTGGTCCTATGTTGACTTGTTCCATCCTAGTAATGAAACCAGTCCCAAATTCCCTTGAGTTCATCACTTCTCTCGAATCACTCGGTGAGATTAGAAATGAATCTAGGACAAAGTCTTCCCCGTCCACTAAGGTAAAACATGGAATTGTAGTAAAGTGCTTTTTTAACTCTCTAGATGAAGTTTCGGCCTTGCCAGCGATCTTCTCAAAGTCACTAACACTAGCTCCAAAAGAGATTAGTGGAGGGGACCTTGCAAGGTCCTCTTCCTTAGCCCTTGTTGTGGGAGGGTCAGAAGCTCCTCCCCTTAACATTCCACCACTGCAGGCTCATCTTCCTTCCCCCTATGATGATCTAGAGTGCCAAGAGGATGACCTTTTGGTTGATCAGTGTTAGGGGGAGGCCCCTTTCTTTATCTTTAGATTAGAAGTGTGTGTGTTGTGATGTGTTCATAGATGACCCTTGTCACCCTTGTTTGTGCTTGCATACAAAAGTGATTTTTGTGTCATAAACCTTCTTCTATTTGTATCATCATTCTTCCATGTTTGTGACTTGAGTTATGAAAAATTGGGGATGATGCAAAGTTTTGGGGGAATTTAGGTTTCCCTTCTATGTTGACCCATTTTTTTATTTTGACTTTTCTTTTCGTGCATTCTTCCTGATCTAGTTGGGGATTGATGATCTTTTTCCTTGTACCATGGTTACCTACTATTTATATAACCAAGAGCAGATCTGACCAGCAAAACCTGATCACCCTACACCCTTTGTTTATGTTTGTCTCTCTTCCTCGCTCTTTTTCCTCCTCTTACTCTCCTCTTTGCTTGATTTTTCCCTCTCATGTGTGACAATGACATCTCTATAATTCTTCGATTTTCATAAAGTGAATTCATTTCCAACAAATCTTTTCTTGAAATTCCTCATGAACATTCCTCTTCCAAAGTAGTTTTTGCAACATGGATCCCTTATGGAACATGTTTCCTTTATCACAAGTTCATAAAGAAAGAACTTGAGAACCTTCCTCCAAGGTGGGAACCACTTTGACCTTCCCCTTGCGAGGGGGAATTTTTCTTCCTTTTGAATTCCTTGCTGAAGTAAACATCTTTTGAAAGGATCTCTTGATGACTAATTGATTTGAGAAAGAATGTCCTTCCTATAATTTTGAACAATGCATCCCTTGGACCTCCTCTTTACACTGGGTTCTCAAGGGACCCCTTTGAATGATTTCCAACTTTTTGACAATCTACGTGACTGTCTGCTTACTTTCCTATGTGGCCACTTTTTGACATGTTCTATATGTGGGTAAACATGTCACTTTATAGGTGTGTCTATGAAGCTACTTCTTGGCTCTACAAATTCCCAATCCTTTGGTTTACTCCATGTGATATATCTTGGGTTATACCTCCCTATAGGTTTTCAGGCCTATAGGGTGCTTCCTTTGAGATTCCTCCATGTAAGAGATGTTGGGGGTCACTTCCTTCCAGGTCAGTGAGTCTGTAAGGTCATTTTCTTGGTTACCCTCATGCTAGAGATCTTGGAGGATACCTTCCTTGCAAGTTTGTAGGCCTTCAAGGTGCTTTTATCAATTTCCTTCATTTGAGACATCTTGGAGGATACCTTCCTTCCATGTTTGTGGGCCTGTAAGGTGATTTTCTCAATTTCCTTCATGTGAGAGATCTTGTGGGTCGCCTCCTTACATGTTCACGGGCCTATAAGATTCTTTCATTCTACAACTTCATGGTTCTACAAGACTGTGGATTATTTTGTTCCAACCTATGCTTTTGCATTTTTCAAATCATGGTTTGCTTCCTCAATGGTTAAGGTATACATTTCTAAGCCTACTACCTTTTTGATCTACTTTCCCAAAGAACTAATCAATATTCATGCTTGCTAAAGTGGGGGAAAAATGTATAGGATTGAATTTGTACCCCTTATGGAAATTCCCCTTTTACACTTCCTTGCCTTAGAAAACCAAATCCGAAGGCAAAATTTCACATCAGCAAGCTACCTTCATTCCACTTAGCTTTCATCTTTTGCATCGGTAGAAGAATAACTATTGGGGATGCTCATACAATGCATAGAATTCCACATGAAACACATACATCCTTTATGAATTCATGCATCCAAAGTTGGTATAGGTGTTACACTTCCTATTGGGAATGAATTGTAGCGTCCTTCTTCGACCAACCAACCTGAAAAATGGCTCTTTCCCTCCCATTTTGTTCTTGAAATGATTATCTTGCTCATTCAATCCATCGTCTTGGGAAGTTCTAGACCTCTTGGGAAATATTCAAGCTTTAATCTCACTTCCATCACTTCAAGCAACACTTTGGCACTCCATAGAGCAAGTATGGAACACACCATTGCAGTAGGGGATTAACTCCTCTATTTTCTCCTCAATTAGCTAGTGAGCTCTTGGTGGAGGTGGTAAGCATTTCAAGTCCTCTCCTCAACAATTTGGTTGAGCAGAACATTACTATTTTGTAGTGCTATTGTGTTCTTTACTTCTTCTTTTTTTATCATATATTTCTCTATTGTTTCTATCTTGGTTGTCTATGGCAATGGAAACACCAAAATGGGGGTGTAACTTAAGTAGACCCCTATACAGACCCCCAATAATTTTCCCTCTTTCTTGTGTGCAAGTAGAAAAATGCTTGGAGCTAGCTAGAAAATAGGCTCTTTTGTGAGATCATATTTGTCACCCTAGCTTTAATATAATTACTATATGATATCCATTTGTACCTGTAGACACATAAATTTGGCCACTTACGTTTGGTCAAATTTATCCCTTTTTCATCTAAGTATCCTCTTTTGCACATTAATTAAATAATATTGTCATTATTTAATTAATACCTCCAATGTCCTCTAAATCCCTAAGGTATTTAGTTAAATAATTAAATACTTTATTATCTATCC